>PVIC010004432.1:48822-62719 GCA_004025085.1 Thryonomys swinderianus
TTGAAGGGTGAAAAATTCTGTAGGCATCTAATAAGTCTATTTGCTCCAAAGTTTGATTTAGCTCAAGTATTTCCTTATTGATTCTTTGTCCAGTTGACCTGTCAATTTGTGACAATGGAGTGTTAAAATCCCCTACGACTATTGTATTCATGGATAGCTGGCTTTTCATGTCCAGTAATGTTTGTTTTATATAATTGGGCGCGTTAGAGTTCGGTGCATAAATATTTATGAGTGTTATTTCTTTTTCCTGGATAGTTCCTTGTACGAGAATATAGTGACCTTCTTTATGTCTTTTAATCTACTATAAAGCCACTGTGATAAAAACTGCATGATACTGGCAAAGTAACAGACCCAAGGACCAGTGGAATAGATTGGAAGATCCAGAAACAACCCCGGATACAATAAGCCACCTTATCTTTTGACAAAGGAGCCAAACATCCTCAATGGAGGAAAGACAGCCTCTTTAACAAATGGTGCTGGAAAAACTGGGCTTTACCCTGCCAAAAGCTAAAGTTAGACCTATCTTTTTCACCATGCACAAAACTAAACTCACAATGGATATGAGACTTAAACATTACAACAGAAACAATAAGCCTGCTGGAAAACAGGTTAGGTCAAACTCTTGGAGACACTTACGCACATGAGGGTGGAAGTTATAGGGAGGGAAGGGGTATGGGGAAAAATGAGAATGTATTATATCACAAAGAGGTACAAATTCTCAATGTTGAATGTGATCCTAATGTGTATCTAAAATGTGCCAATAAACTCAAAAAAGGAAAAATAAATAAAATGTGCACTGTTCTATGTTATATTTTGCAATAAGCTTTGCAAAATGTAAAGTTTCTGAGATTGATGGATATCCCCTTATGAAATTTGCTATTAACATTTTTAATATATCACAAACGAAACCGTAAATTGTGTGGCTAGCTCCTTCTTTCACCACTTATTAGCATGTGGCCTTGAGTAAGTTGACCTTTCTGAGCTTGTTTCTATAAAACGAGCATAGGAACACATTAGTTTCTGAGTTATGAGAAGAAAATGAGACACCTATGTAAGGCCTTTAAACAGTGCCCAGCATGTAGTGAACACTATGTGTAACGTTCAAATATACTTTAATGTTTCAGATAAATGTTATACATTAAGTAATCAATTTCACCAAAGTCAATGTGTTTTCATTAATTTCAGGAAAACATTCCTACAGCCACAATACTAACTCATGCACATGAGACACTGGATGTCTTTCACACTTACCATCCTGTGACACCACCAATTAACAGCTGAGTTGCCACGCTATATTTTTCAGCAGATGGTCCAGACTCTTGCCCAAATAGCTTGCGCCAGCATGGCTGCTTTTTAGCAAATTCTGCAAGGTCCAGTGACTCAAACTTTCCCTCAAAGTTTCCTAGAAGAATTAAGATATTCATAAGATAACACTATCAGTCCTAACTAGATTAGAAGAGTTTTGTAAAGAAACAGAAGTAGTTGTAATAGATTCTCCAAATATAACTCTCTTTTAAATAGTAAATTAACTGAAACAAAGCTACAAAACACAGAAACTGAAGATGCCCTAAATTAATGGGCAGAACTACAATGTTTATATTATGGAAGACTCAATGTCTTTAAAATGTTTATCTATACCGATCTACAGTTTGATACAATCTCTATTAAAAACTAGGTTTCTGCATAACTGACAAGCTGGTTCTAAAATGTGTATGAAAGTACAAAGGAATTAGCATTCTACTGCAGTTACTACAGCTATATGACTAATCAATCAAAACTTCACTGAACAAAACCGTGTTGTCAGAATCTGTGGATCAGGAATTCAGCCATAGCGTTAATGCCTATCTCTGTTTCATTAAGTCTGAGTCTTTCACTGGAAAACCTATACGGACTGGAAATTTTATTGCTAGAAAACTCTGTAATCATCTGAAAACTACAGTCACATATACAGGCTGCCTGCCTGCAGAGAGCAGACTGGAATTCCTTACAGCACGGTGGGTACATTCACGAGGTGACTGTCTCCTGTGAGAAGAAGCCGTATTATGATTTAAATCTTAGCCTCGGAAGCCAGGCAGTGCTACTCGCACTGAATTCTGAGATGTCACAAACTTCCATCCACATTCAGGGCAAGAGAATACAGGGTCCACTTCTTAGTGGGAGGAAAACCAAAGTCAGTATGCAAAAGACAATGCAGAAGAGGAGACAGTGCTGCAATCATAAGGGAAAAACTGCCACAATGATCTTGGAAAGAATAAAGTTTAAGAAATTTCAACATTTATTATGAAGTTACAATACAATACACAGCTACCTAATTTCAAGAGTATAAAGCTATGGTGTTTAACATAACATTGAATTGACCTAAGTATACACAAATATATCAGTGGAAAAGAATGCAGAGGCCAGAAATAGATTCACACACAGTCATCTGGTTTTTAATAACAAGGCACCAAGGTAACTGATTGGGGAAAAGCATGTCTTTTCCAACAAATGGTGTTAAAAGAAGTCTATATTCATACATAACAAACAAAATGAGATCTACCTTACATCACACACAAAAGTACAATTCAAGAGAGATTATAGATTTCAATTTAGCAGAACCATAAAACAGATGATAAAGGAACCGAGTCTTCTACAGCCTAACAAGTAATACGTTTTATGGTAATAACAAAATATAACTGCTATACTGAAGAAAAAATGATCACTGAAAACAAAATGGAGTTCTGTTTTACTGTCATTTTACCAAGCTCCTTAGCTGAATAGTTGGCTGCAGTCAAAAGGGAAATTAAATCAGAGAGCCTGTGAATGATTCCATTTCATTTCATTCGGTTATTCATATGACACCATCAAGACCTGTGGTATGTGGAAGTCATTACGGAACCCTGAAATCAAGGGCCACAGCTCTACTTGTTCATTATGCTGAGGGTGAAATGTATGTCAGGCTCAAAACTTCTTGCAACTATTTGAAGAAGCTATACACTTTACGTAAGAGCAATCTGCCTTGCAGGAAAATAATAACCATCTTCCAACTCCTTAGAGTCACCTAAATTTAGTGGTGTGCTTCTCAATGTTTAACAACTGGCTTTGAGTGAGGGCTGACTTAGGGTGTATGCACACACCCCAAGAGCAACATCATTAACTGTGCTATCACTAAAACCTGAGTCAGGGAGGGATTCACAGTAGTAACCAATTCTATGGTATTTGTTCCACAGATAAAAATAGGTGCATATAACTAAGAACCCAGATAACGGTAAAACATAATCAGTGAATTACCAGGATTTTCAGTCTTCGTTCTTAACACAGTTTAAGGCTAAGTTTATATAACTGAATTTTCGATGAAGGTTCAGTTTGGCAATCAGATCCTGTGAACCAGCACTGAATTATAAACACCCTAAGAACAATTCGGTACTGAGTATAACTTAAGAATACGCTTCTCTCCGAATTAAATTATAGGGGGGTCTTTCTTTGACTAAGTCGGTTAAAAGGACTATTTCAAAGTTCTGTCCCATAAAAGTTACATGTTTCAAAACCCACACTAACGCTCTTGAGGAGGTATCAGTGAGTACGACGCCCACGGGACGTTAGAAAGGACCGTGCAGGGGAGAGGGTCAGGAAGCAGCCCGAAGGAGCCACGTCGCGACTCGGCAGCTGGGAGCGGGGCCGGAGGCGGGCGAGCCGGCGGCGACCCAAAACACTGGGCCGGTCCAACTCGCCGTGCTGCGCGCCCCCGCTCCGCCGGGGCTCCCCAGCCCTCCCCGCAGGGGCAGACGGACGGGGAGTCCAGGCGTCCGGGTCCGCGACGGGCAGCTCCCGGGGCGCCGTCCGTGCGCGCGATCTTACCTTGGCCGGGCGCGGCCATTTCGGCGAGCTGTCTCGCCAGGCCACTCGCGCAGGCTCGCTGCGGCGGGACGCGGGATGGCGCGCCGTTTTCGTCGCCGACCGGCTTCCGGCACGTGGGGCAAGTGTTTTCCTTCCCAGGCCGGGGGCGGAAGCGGATGGGCGGGGCGCGCGCAGTGGCTTCCCGCCCCTTCGACAGCCGTGCTGTAGAATTCAACCCGGGCGCCACAAATCCCAGGGCCCCGCCTTAGGGACGGCCAGAGGTGCGCGTGCGCGAAAGGCTTTCCCGCGACCAAGCCTGCGCACTTTGGTCCTTCTGGGGTAAAAGCAGCTGGACGATCCGGTGCGATGGCGCGGGTTTCTGATTCCAGCGACCTCGAAGGTGAGCGCACAGGCAGGAGGATTGTAAATTCCAGCCCACCCTGGGCAGTTCAGCAATTTAGCAGGTGCTCTGTCTCAAAACAAAAACAAAAAAGCCTGTGGCAACTCCAGGTTACATCCCCAGTACCACACAGCCAAAGCCCTTTAATTGTGGAAAGTACAATTTTAAAATAATGAAATAAAAATATACTCATGTTTTCGAATTATTTTGTATGGCACTTTCAGTTTATTGTTTTCACTCCTGTGATTCTGACAACTGAGTGTGGCCTTAGGCTAGCCATCTTCTATGCCTGCTTGTCTTATCTGTGATCTTTTTAAAATTTAATTAGTTCATTGGTAAATTTTAGATACACATACTGATCATATCATAAGGATTTTTTTGGTGTACATGATATATCTTGTACAAGACCTTTATCTTTTTTCCCATTCCCCACTCCCATTCCTCAACCCCTTTTCATTTACAAAAGCTTTGTTTCATCGTTTCCTTTTCTCATTTTTCTCTTCCCTTCTTTCTTTTCGCCTCCCCCCTCCCCAGTTGAATATTTTCTTCCTATTTTACAATATCCTTTGTACGTGTTGGTCCTTATTTACACTTTCAGTTTCTCACGCCAGAACAATACAATATTTACACATATGCATCCAATGTATTTCACTTAACAGTATGGTCTCAAAGCGCCTAGAAATATTTCAAGTTTATCCTTCTTTATGTCTGAATAGTACTCCATTGCATAAAAATACCACAGCTTTTTTATACACTCACTGGTTGATGAGCATTTGGGTGTTTCCAAGATTTAGCTATTACAAACTGTCCTGCTAGAAACATGGATGTGCAAATATTGCTGTAGTATGATGCTTTTAATTTTGCTTTTGAGACAGGGTCTCGCTTTGTAGTTCAGGCTGGCCCTGAGCTCACCATGGTGCCCAGGCAAGCCGCCACGAACTCAGCAATCCTCCTGTCTCTGCCTCCCGAGTGCTGGGATGACAGGCGTGAACCACCACGTCAGGCACTGTGGTGTGCGGTGTTGGTTGTTGGTGGGCGTGTCTCCACGCCCAGCATTCTATGTGGTTACCGGGGATCGAACTCAGGTCCTTGCGCTTGCGAGGCAGGCGCCGGAACCACTGAGCTAACCCTCCGGCCCGATGCTTTTAATTCTTTTGGGAAAATACTAAGGGGAATAGCTGGGTCAAACTAAAACTAGGAGTTCTATGGCTGTTTGCCAAAAACATGTTAAGCAAAGTGTGGAATATTTATCATGTTAAATTGTAACTGTCTACTCTTTTGTGTTCCTAATTAGGACTCAACTTCAAAGGCAGCAAAATAGGGTTTTCTTCATTTCTTTTGGTTTATTTTGATCTTTTGAGACAGGGTCACACTGTGTAACCCAGCCTGGCCTAAAACTCCCAGTGATCTTCCTGCTTCAGTTTCCTGAATGCTGGGAGACTGACTTTTATTCATGCCTGACTTTTATTCATTTCTGAGCCATTCTAGTGCAGCACAGTGGTTAGGATCATGTTTGAACTGTACCACATGAAAGCTGTATAATCACAAGCAAGTTGTCTAATGTCTTCATGCTTCGGTTTCATTGCCCATAAAAACAACAAGAAGGGCTGTATTATTGTCGTGGGCTGGGTCTGAGGGTCCCTTAGGCTGGAATAAGGAACTTAACTCACTCCTTTAACATAAGTACACAGTTTTACTGACACTTGTCATGAAAAAAATAATTTTCAGGATGAGTCAGTAAAAGAGGCTCAAGAAGGATTTATTACAGGTAGACATAGGACTAGAGTACACTCAAGGGTAGAGTACAGATGTTCAGAAAAATGAGGTACAATACAGTTGGGAACTGGGGATCCTTCTTGTTGTGTTTTGAGGTAGAAATCTGTTGAATTCAATAATCTATAGTCTTAGTGGGTAGGAGAGAATGGCCCATCCCTAGAGATATAATGGTCTATTCCTATAGAAAATTCCTAAAGGGTGAACATTTCATGAGTGAAAGAGAACTATTCGCTGGTAAAAGGGAATGAGCAGACCTATTTGAAAGGAAGTTGCCCGGGTTTACTGTTTTAGAAAAAAGGGGGGAAAACAGTAAATAAACCCGGTTCATGTTCTAAAGCTACAGTTTTTTCATTGAAGCACAATTTTTAAAATTTTTATTTCCTTCTGTCCTTTCTACCTAACTTTATTTCTTCTATCCTAGTGATACAGAAGATAGGGCATGACACTGCCACCTGCCTTGCAAATTCAAGATCTGGTCTTGAGTTCGATCCCCAGTACTGCAAAGAAGAAAAAGAAAAGAAAAACAAGAAAAAGAAGGTAGAGCATGGCACCACTGGCTGGGGAAGTGAGCAGGAGCTGTCAGTTATGAGATCCCAGGGCAATACCAGAACCTTGTACAAAGACCTTCTCATGACCTCCCAGGAGATGTGGATGGCATAAAAAAAGACCATGAGTGCCACAAGAAGCTTGCTATCCTGACTTCCCACGATAGATCATAGTATGTTTTTCAGACACAGCACAAACTTTTTTAAATTGAATTCTTTATTAGTACATTTTATATACATATGACGATCACCCTCAACATTGGGAATTTATAGCAGTATATGACATGACTTAATTCTTATTTTTACCCATTCCCCTACCTACCCTACCTCCCCCACTCCCTATATACATATGCTTGCTTTCTTCTTTTAACATCATATTTTTTTCTTCCCCCTCATTACTTCCCCTATCCTTTTCCCTTTGAGTATTTTCTATTTCACAATATCTATCATACATTCTGGAACTCATTTACAGTTTCAGATTCTCATACCAGAGAAAAGATAAGGTATGTACACATCTTGACATGTTAATTTCACTTATGAGTATGTCCTGATGTTATGTCCATTTGAATATAAATGACTCAAACCTGTCATTCTTTATGGCAGAGTAGTACCTCATTTTATTTTTTTAAAAACCCAAACCTCCTTTATCCAGTCTCCAGTTGATGGGCATTTGGGTTGTTTCCAAAATTTAGCTATCACAAACTGAGCTGCTATGAACATAGGTGCACATATGTCACTATGATATGATTCTTTTAGTTCTTTCATGTATATTCCTAGAAGAGGAATAGCAGGGTCAAATGGGACTTTGAATCCCAGGTTTTTTTGTTTTTTGGGGTTTTTTTTTTGCTTTTTGAGACAGGGTCTCGCTTTGTAGTTCAGGCTGGCCCTGAGCTCACTATGGTGCCCAGGCAAGCCGCCCCGAGCTCAGCAATCCTCCTGTCTCTGCCTCCCGAGTGCTGGGATGGCAGGCGTGAGCCACCACGCCCGGCACTGTGGTATGCGGTGTTCATTGTTGGTGGGCGTGTCTCCACGCCCAGCATTCTATGTGGTTACTGGGGATCGAACTCAGGACCTTGCGCTTGCGAGGCAGGCGCCCGACCACTGAGCTAACCCTCCGGCCCCAGGTTTTTTTTAAAGACAGGGTCTCGCTTTATAGTTCAGGCTGGCCCTCAGCTCACTATGGAGCCCAGGCAAGCCTCGAACTCAGCAATCCTCCTGCCTCTGCCTCCCGAGTGCTGGGATGACAGGCGTGAGCCACCACGCCCGGCACTGTGGTATGTAGTATTGATTGGTGGTGGGCATGAGTCTCCACGCCCAGCTGAATCCTAGTTTTTGAGGAATCTCCACACTGATTGTACCAGTCTACATTCCCACCCACAGCAGAGAAGGATTCCTTCCTCCCTGCAGCCTCACCAGCCTTTGTTGCAGTTCATTTCATAGCATAAACTTTTATATTTGCCTTTATTTTCTTTTTCTCTTGTTCTGCCCAAGTTTTCAACGTGGAGCTGATCTCTCCGATAGCCATTCACCCCTCACCTTTCAAATAAAGTTTTTGGCACTATTTTTGGCTTGTCTTGTTGAATTCTCTGTTCAAGGCAAGAAGGGCCTATAATAATTTTGATTAGCGAGCCATTTCTAAAGGGGATGCCTGACAACACTATCTTATTATGAAACATTTAGGACAGTTTCTTACATAGAATTGCTATTCTCTATGCATCCCAGTGCCTGGCAGACAGGAGGTCTCAGCAAGTGTTTATCAAAGAGCTTTCTTCCTGTTTGCTTCTAAACCATTCAAAAACTTACCACTTACATCCTATACAAGGGCCAAACATAAACAACCTTAAAATGCCATAAATAACACATCACAAAACAGACAAAAATGAAGATGGTCTCTAGTGCAAGTATGGGTGAAGACTTTACATTGTAACTCTGGTGATCCATTTTCAAAGCTGATTGAACAGGCAAAATTGGGGCCAAGACTTGAAGGGGGCACAGAAGTGGAACCTCACAGAATTACACGTGTGGGGAACAGTGCTGAGTTCTGACCTGTGACTGTACTTGGTATTTTAAAGAAAAAGAAGGAGTCCAATATGGCAACCCTAAACTTGAACCCACAGAGGGACATGGAAAGACGATGCAGGCCATGTGGGATCTTGTAGGCCATGGTAAAGATACAGAGTGTTCTTGAGGGAAGTCAGAAGCTATTGCAGGATTCTTCACAGAAAAGCAACATGATCTTTGTTATAGTTTTATTAGGTCACTCTGTGATGGGGTTTCAGGAGACAATAGTAGAAACAGCATGATTAATAAGATACTGGTTACTGTTGTTTGTGAAAGTGCATTTCAGGGGCTGGAGATTTAGCTCAGTGGTTCCAGCGACTGCCTCGCAAGCACAAGGTCCCTGGTTTGATCCTGCGTAACCACATACAGCACCCACCAGCAAGCAGTACCGCACACCACAGTGCCGGGCGTGGTGGCTCACGCCTGTCATCCCAGCACTCGGGAGCCAGAGGCAGGAGGATTGCTGAGTTCGAGGCTTGCCTGGGCTCCATAGTGAGCTCAGGGCCAGCCTGAGCTACAAAGCGAGACCCTGTCTCAGAAAAACAAACAAAAAAATGTGCATTTCAGAGTCTTCAACCCAAAGGTTTTCGGCCAGAACTCTTACTGCTGCTACTAGGGAAGAGAGAGTAGGCTAGGAATATGAGTAGAAAATAAACCTCCTCTTCATCTTCACCTTCATCCGTCCCTCCCTCTCTTCCTACTGTGAAATGTTCTCATGCTCCTACTGCTGCCAGAGATGAGTGAGTTAAACTTCAGTGCAGCCACCCTTTTCCTAGTCTGGTTCTTCCTGTGCTGCTTCCCAGTGCCAAAAAGGAAGCGATCTTATCAGTTCTGCAGAACGCTGACGCTGCGGTCACATCTAGTGGTTAAAGAGCTCTAAAATTCTGTGCAAAGCATTCTGGACTTTTGACTAAATCCTAGAAAAATTTTCTCCTGGGAGCTAAAGATATTTCAGAGATTAGTTAATCTTCTACTTCTCCAATTAAACATTTTCTACCAAGAAGAACCATGCAGGTGGAGCTTTGTATCTGCTTCTTTCTGTACCTTTTGCCATCCAGCTTTAGTGCCACCAGAAGATACTATCTGGGTGCTGTGGAACTCCCCTGGGACTATCTACAAAGTGACCTGCTCAGTGAGCTGCATGTGGACCCGAGGTAAAGTCATGTTTTATATGTCTGATAAATGGGGCACCATTATGAGGATCTGAGTCTAGTTGGAAGAAGGTATGGACATCAGGTTAGTATGGCTGCGATGCTTAGTTAAACTGAAAACTTTTTCCAGGTAAAGCATGCATATATATGTGCCAGTAGCACAAATGGTACTTGCCACTTCTTTCCAGAGATCTTACCTCTTAGTTGGTATATTGTCCTGTTTGGGCCACTGATTCTCTTTGTCACACGCAGCTAGTCTGAAATCCAGGGACTGGGATGGAAGGAGAGTGAAGGGTGAGGAGCATGTGGGAGCGGTCCGTCTTCCCTTGCCCAAGTTTCTCTAAAGAAATTCACTTACTATCACACACAAGCTGAGTATCCAGCTCTCTGGTGTGTGTGTATCTGGTGTTTTTTATATAATATTAGCCATGACTTTGGAAGCTTTTCATCTTATGGAGGTTGCAGTGCATTGAGGAGAGTAGATAATTAAAATAATCTTATCAGTATTACCTCTGGTCACTGCTGTACTTATGCCTCTCTAGATCTCCTTCAGTCAGTTTTGGATGTATATTCTTAGAAGCAATGTACTGTCCTTACACTTGCGAATATGTTGTTACCGAATTATATTAGTCACTGTGACTTTATTAAATTGATCTGTGCCTGTGTGATGTATTCCTCCTCTTTCTTCCTCTCTTTATCTCTTTACACCTCTCCTTTAAAAATAATACATTTAGTAGGTTGATTTTATCAGTTTTGTCAAGAACAATCTTGTGATTTATCAAATCTTTTCCTTTGTTGCATCAATTTCTGCTTTTACGTTCATCAATTTTTTATTTTCTAATTTCATTTGGTTTTTTTGTAGTATTTGACAGTAAATTGAATGTCGAAATTAAGTTTTGTTTTGCTTTGTTTTCTTTAAATGTGTAATCTCAGCCCTCGGGAGGCAGAGGCAGGAGGATTGCTGAGTTCAAGGCTTGCCGGGACTACACAGTGAGATCACAGCCAGCCTGCACTACAAAGGGAGATCCTGTCTCAAAAAAAAATCAGTATCATACATCATACACTGGGCTTGGCATTACAGTGTCATCAGAGGGATTATGAATATTATAAAACTGAATTTAAAACAGTAAATAACTCATTTGCTTGTAGGTTTCTGTTACTCAGCAGGAAGTCGTATATATTTATGAGGAAAGAGTTAACAGAACTTTTATTTTGATGATACTCTTTTACCATCTAAATTATTTTGATACTGATTAACAGGATAAGCTGACTCTGGACACATCCTGACAGCTTCTGCCAAGGTTTGAAGTAAACAGCTGAGGAAATTCAATTTTATATTATCTGTTCCTGCAGCTGCTTAACTTCTTCTAAGTACGGGTCAGGGACTATAATAGGTGTTCTGATTGGTTTTAGATAAAATATGAAAGGACAATTTGTATCAGGGACCATTTTTCCTGAGTGTATTTGGCGAGACTTATGTATTAAATCCAAAGGGAAATGAAAAAAACCCACAAATTTAGGAAAGTGACAAAATGTTCCTGGGTTCATAGGTTTTGGCTTGTGTCCTGATGTCCTCCCAAAGCCTTATGTAGTGATAGGTGGTGCTTTTACAGAGTGGGTGATACTGGATTAAGAATGTGTGATTGCGCCAGGCGTGGTGGCTCATGCCTGTGATCCCAGCACTCGGGAGGCAGAGGCAGGAGGATCGCTGAGTTCGAGGCTTGCCTGGACTACATAGTGAGCTCAGAGCCAGCCTGAACTACAAAGCGAGACTGTGTCTCAAAAAAAAAAAAAAGAATGTGTGATTGCTAAATTAATCTACTGACTGGTTTAGCACAGTTCTGGATGTGAGTGAGTGCAGATGGCCTAGATAGAATGTAAATAACAGAAACAAGCTGCTATTGCCAATTTCTGCTTGTAGCCTGCTACTTGCAGCCCCCTGTCTGCCCTGCTGTGGACTGTTTCTCCTCTGCAGTGCCGGTCTGTGATACTACTCTGCCTCCGAACCAGCCAACTATGGCCTGAAGCCTCTACAAACTGTGACCTGTAATAATTCTTTCCTCTAACTCCGGCTGTCAGGTATTTTGTCTCAGAAACAAGAGAAGTAACTAAGATAATCAGTTGCCAATGTGGCTGGATCTTGCCCTGAGTGGGAGGCATTGTGTCCTCAGATGGGTAGCCCGAGCCTGAGTCATTTTCTAGGCCACCTTCTGTGTCTCTGGAACCGTCCTCATCCTGGAGCTGCTCAGCTCCATAGCCTCAGTGGTGTTCGAAGACAGCTGCACATCCCCTCCCCCTAGTGTGACCCCCTCTTTTCCATCCCTTCCCCTCCTACTCAGGGCTCAGAATCATGACCCGTAGGGATGAGGGGAGCCCTTGTGGCTACTAGTGCTTTGACACGAGTGAACCTCAAGTACCCAGGTGGTCTCCATGCTTTCTAGATCGTTAAGACACTTTCTGGGGGCACCTTGCAACCTGCCTGGGGAACAGAAACACAGAATCAATCTCCTCCAGGGGTCGCTGAAAGTTGTGAGATGTATTGTTCCTTTTTTCTCACAATATTCTTTGGCTCCAAAACCCAGACAGAAAAACTGTCTTTGAATCTATACACATCCGGCACCTTGGAGGCTGACCATCTGTCCTCCCAGAGACCTGCCCCCAAGCTGTGGTTTCACCTGTGCCTTTAACAATTTTTGGATGAGACAGAATGAAATAGAAGCAGTGGATTCCATGGTCATGAGCCCACTCTTGCCTCTATTTTGCTATACAGTGGTCTCCTAGTGTCACATATTAGGCCAGATCCCACATCAGTGAATCGGATTCCCTGTAAGATTTCAGATAGTGGTGCCGATTGAGGCCTTGCAGGCAGGAAAAGCTAACTCATTCCTGGAATGTGTAATTTCTTAGCAGAATGAAGTGCTGTCCTTTCTAAGATGGAAGAGATGCAGTGCAGTCAAGTTGTTACCAAGAAGTCGGTTGGTCTCCGTGATGGACGGTGCCATATTGGATAGTCCACATTGGTTCCTTTGGTTGCAACAGCCTATATTACTCAGTGTAAATCCATGCTTTTGGATCCAAGTAGAAATTCTCTCCCTGCCACTGTAGACAGTGACCTAGAAAACAACTTCTTTGCTGGTTGCCCATTAGTCTGTGTATATTAAGCCCTAGGCCATTGCTCTTTTTATACAGTGAAGAAGTAGTCGCATTGGCCAAACCTTGGCTCATTGGAGGGATTTTCCTCCACCACTGTCTGTGCAAAGCAGCCCCGAACGGGCCGTGGTGGAGCAGCAGGCAGTCTTTATCTCGTGGCGGCATCTGAAGCTGGCCCTCTGTTAAGACCAGTTCAGGCTTTCCCCGCGCAGAGCATCGGCTCACTGTGAGTGCGGTTTGAAGCGAAGGTGGCAGTGCAGGGGGAAGGGCCGGGGAACGTTACTAGGACCTCTGCAGTAAGTCCTCGTACTCTTCAAGCCACAATAGCACAAGGGAAATTAAATACTATATAGACAGAAATGAGATTTAGAGAAGCTGAGCTTTGGGTCCAATCAGTGCTGCTCTGGGCAGCAAAGACAAGACCCCCTGAGCTTGCCACACGTGTATTCGGTACACCTGGACTAACAGAATGTAACGGTTCACTCGGGGGGCAGCTGCTAGTGATGACCCAAGAATAATGAGGACTTGTGTAGATGAAGGCGTAGGTCAGGAGGAAGTTCCATTGACTAGGAATCTGTCCACGCCCGGCTTGTCTTGGGCTGGTGTTATCCCATCCTGGGGCCTCACGGGCGGCGGGCGGGCGGGACCGAGGGCCGCGCTCCACGCAGGGCCGCGGGCGGCGTCCGCAGCAGGTTCCGCCGCCTCCTGCGCCGCCGCCGGCCCGCGTGGCGGTGAAGGCTCCGAAGACAGCCACACAGGCCCTTCCCCGCTGACGTCGCTCGGGTAAGGACACGTTGTGTTCTTCCTCAGCACCGGTGTACGCTCCCCACTCCTGTTTAGAACTTCGGAGATGAGATCTCAGTACGTGCTTTGTTGCCCAGGCTGGGCTTGGCCTCGGGATCCTCCTGCCTCAGCCCCCTCATTACTGGGAATAAAGGTTCCCCCCTCCCCCTCCCCCTTTTCTTTCCTTTTTTTTTTTTTTTTTTTTTTTTTTTTTT
>PVIC010004433.1:0-62555 GCA_004025085.1 Thryonomys swinderianus
TTATAAAATTATATCTAGATTGTTTTGATTTTCTATATATATAAATCATATCTTGTGGAAATATTGACAGAATTTTCCTCCTTTCCAATTATCTAATTTCCACCAGGATTTCACTTATGTTCTAAGACTTATTCAGAAATGTAACAGTTCATTTCTAAAAAGGGTTTTTTAAACTTTAAAAAAAGATTTCTAGCATAATTTAACTTTTACCAGAATATAGCTTTAGCTAATTTCAATCACATTAAATTTGTTCAGACTTGCTTTGTGATGCAGCCTATGGATATACTGTAAAAGTTTCATGTTGACTTGTAAAGAATGTGTCTAAGGGCCAAGGATTTAGCTGAGTGGTCTGGCATCTGCCTGGCAAGGGTAAGCTCCCAAATTCTGATCCCTGGTACCTCGTATCACAATGCCAGGAGTGGTGGCTCATGCCTGTAATCCTAGCACTCAGAAGATAGAGGCAGGAGGAGTGCTGAGAGTTCAAGGCAAATTTAGGCTACATAGTGAGTTCAGGGCCAGCCTGAATTATAAAGTGAGACCTTGTCTCAAAAAACTAAAACAACAACAACCAAAAAAAACCAGAATGTGTCTGAGTTGTTGTATGCAAATATTTTAATTTCAGCAAATTAAATTTATTGTTTTGTTTAAATTTCTCCATGCTTAATTTTTTTTTTGGCTTGATCAATTTCAATTATGTTAAAGGCTACTTTGTGAATTCTTCTCTTAGGGCTTCTGTCAGACATGTTTAGACTTGTTATACATTACGGATGAGTAAAATTTTTCATTACAACACGGTGACCTTTAAAGACTTTTTTATTTTGAAGCAAAAATATGAACTATGACATAATCTATAAAGTTTAACCATTTATAATTTGTTTTCTTTATTGAGGGAACTCTTTCAATTTATTTCAACAAAAACATAGCTATAAATTGTATGCCAGTATAAGACAAATTAATGTATTCCAAACATTTCTTCATTTATTTAGAATTCAACTTCTCTGACTCTTTTAAACTTATCTGCTTCCATATTTTTCCTAAACAGAATGTCCTGTGGGGCATCATAAATGTCAGTGAGGCACATTTATTTAGAGTATGCACTACTAGTGTCTTTTTTGTAAGTTTTGACGGTGGTATTCTCTGGATCTTACTAGATGTTTTTGATAGAAAGTGTTCAGGGCCGGAGATTTAGCTCAGTGGTTCCGGCGCCTGCCTCGCAAGCGCAAGGTACTGAGTTCGATCCCGGTAACCACATAGAATGCTGGGCATGGTGACTCACGCCCACCAGCAATCAATACCACATACCACAATGCCGGGTGTGGTGGCTCACGTCTGTAATCCCAGCACTCGGGAGGCAGAGGCAGGAGGATTGCTGAGTTCGAGGCTTGCCTGGGCTACATAGTGAGCTCAGAGCCAGCCTGAACTATAAAGCGAGACCCTGTCTCAAAAAAAAAAAAAAAAAAAAAAAGAAAGTGTTCAGACAAGAACCTGGACTCATATTTCTTCTGCAGAGGGCCCTTCAATGGCTGACTGATGGAGGTGGAGGGGTTTAGTGATCTAGTCATACTATCATGATTAGCTATCATGACACAGATTTTTCAGTGACAATATTATCGAACTGTTCAGATAGATGTCCATGAAGTCACTGGGAACTAAGACATATGGTAGATGTCAGTTCTAGAAGACTTCTGCTCAGTCTTCTGTTAGGTCAGCCATCATCCATTTACTGTGGTGTTCACTCCAGTAACACTTTTAAGATTAAATTTCTATTCTTATCCAATGTCTTACACTCCAAAATGAAATATGACAGCAATGTCAGTGATAGCCATTAGACGTAAGGTCACAGTGACACTCTGTTTTTCACAATCCCCTGGAAGATATGTTTGCCCTGATAGTGTGATTTTAAGTCCTGCCGAGATAAAGCAGCCTACCTCCCAAAGCATTGCCCCTTGGATTAAGCACATATTTTCCCATTTTTCCTCAGCGGTATCACGCTGGAAGTTAAATGCATTCTATTTAGTCAGCAGGATAGTTCTGAAAAATTGATGCTGTACATCTTAATGATAATGCTGTGCAGTGCATGATTTGTTTACTCCAAGTTCTTATTGCACTGAGATTTCTTTCATCTATTACAAGGAATTTGGTGATGTCTCCAGCTACTGTTGCTCTGTGCATGACATGTGATCTTTTTTTTTTACATCCATTTCAGAAATAAAATATAACACAACTTCATTTTCTTGTGGAACATTCCCTTCTTGCATACTGCAAAGCACTTTATTGTTGCTTTCTAAGAAAATGTAAAATTTCACCCAGTAACAAATATTTGCTTAACAAATATCAGATTTGAATCCTTATTCTATTTTCATACACAGTAACTATTTGTTCCAACCCTAACTCACAGTGTCATATTTTGGTGATTTTTAAAACTGTAATTAAACTCAACATGTGCTGTACAAGCGGTTCATGCAATTTAAAAGTGATAATAACATGAATAGCTATGACCCAGTTTTACCTCACAGACAGTAACAATAACATTATGATTGCCACATGGTGACAGCAAGTAATAGGTGTTATTGATTATAAGATGCTTTCTGGTTTTAGAGGTGTTAAAATGTGTGTGAGGGAAATCTCAGTTATTGTTTGGAATGTAAAATGACAGCCATTTTGGAAGATAGATCAGTAGTTTTCTTTGTTTTGTTTTGTTTTGTTTTTTTTGAGACAGGGTCTCACTTTGTAGTTCAAGCTGGCCCTGAGCTCACTATGTAGCCCAGACAAACCTCGAACTCAACAATCCTCCCGCCTCTGCCTCCAGAGTGCTGGGATTACAGGCGTGACCCACCACGCCCAGCACTGTGGTATGTGGTACTGATTGCTGGTGGGCATGAGTCACCACGCCCAGCATTGTATGTGGTCACCAGGATCGAAATCAGGGCCTTGCGCTTGTGAGGCAGGCGCTGGAACCACTGAGCTAGAGCTCCAGCCCAATGGGTAGTTTTTTACAAAACTACATATTCTAACTGTAGGATCCTGCAATCATGCTCCTTAGAATTTACCCAAAGGAATTAAAAACTCACTTCCACCAAGAGCCTGCACTTAGATATTTATAGCAGTTTAACTAACTCCTAATTGCTGAAATTGCAGAAGCCGACACTATACATCCTTCAGTAGAGGAATGAATAAACTGTTGTACATCCATACAGTACAATGTTATTCATCACTGAAAATAAAGGAATTATCAAGCCACAAAGACAGGGAGGAAACTTAAATGCATATCATTAAGCAAAAGAAGCCAGTTTAGAAAGGATGCACAATATATTTAAATTATGTGAAGTCCAGGAAAAGTCCAAACTATGGAGACAATAAAAATGGTAGTGGTGGGCCGGAGATTTAGCTCAGTGGTTCCAGCGCCTGCCTCACAAGCACAAGGTCCTGAGTTTGATCCCTGGTAACCACATACAATGCTGGGCGTGGTGACTCACGCCTGTCATCCCAGCACTCGGGAGGCAGAGACAGGAGGATTGCTGAGTTCGCGGCGGCTTGCCTGGGCACCATAGTGAGCTCAGGGCCAGCCGGAGCTACAAAGCGAGACCCTGTCTCAAAAAAAAAAAAAAAATGTTAGTGGTTTCTGGGATTAGAAGGAATGAATTGATGGCTCACAAGGGATTTGGGGGATTGTGAAACTGTCCTGTACAATATTATTATGGTGGATCCATGATGCTATGAATATTAAAATGTACAGAGCTGTATTACATCAAAAAGTGAACCCTAATACAAACTGGGGACTGGGGACTATTGACTCATCATCATAATAAATATAACAAGACCTATGAAAACTCGCAGTAGGTAGGAGGGGAGGCTTGGCATGCAGTATGTGGGAACTTACTGTAGTTTTCACTTACTCTGTTAACAAATTTAAGATTTCTTTGGAAGAATAAATGTTTTTAGAATTGCCTTCCTGAAGTCACAGTTCTCACCCTCTTTATATTAATTCCCTCACCAGAATGAATGAATTCCAATGAAGGAAGTCTCTTGCCTCACACAGGTTGACTTTTTAAACCCTCGCTGGACTCAAAGGTTTTGTTGGATCGAGTCCCGCTGGATACACATCGTGAATGCGCTGTGAGTTCAGATGCCAATGATCCTCCATCCGTCTTGCACTGGCTAACAATTAGTTGCTGGTATACGGAGTGTCTCAGCTTATTTTAAAAATATACATCCTGAATGTACCAAATTCTGAGGTCACTGCTTGGACCATGTCGGTCTGTGAAGACCCAAGCCATGCCAGACAACTATTCTCGAAGCAGCCGAGCGCTCGGTGTGAGGCCCTCACGGTGCCGCCCAGTGGTTAGCTGTATGGCCTTTGGTGAGTCACTCGCTTCAGCCGGGACAGTAGCACCTATGGGCAGAGCCCAGAGATACTGGAGAGAGCTCTGGAGTTCGTAAAGCGCTTACAACAAAAGGAATTTGGTGTTAGGAGAGTTTACAGCTCATAAATGGTAAATCATCAAAACAGCAGGGAGGAATTCTCCCATTCATATTACAGAAATGGTGGAAATTGATTATACAGCCAACGAAGGCAGACAGAACTGTGTTCCAGGAAATTGATTTATATACATACAAAAGAAAATCCCGAAACAGAGAGGCTGCAGATTTGGGGTCTTAACCTTAGGCATTGGGGACTCTCCTGGTATTTCCTGAGGACTCACATATGCACCAAAATGCACTGAAAGCTGCTTTAAATAAAAAATTAGCACACACACTGGCAATCAGAAGGAATATCAGTGAGTGTTTACCTGTGCATAATTCATGCAATTATCCTCTTATAAATGGAATCATTAATACTATACTTTTATTTGCACAGAAAAAGGCCTGAGCAGGAAGGGGTCAACTTCATCAATGCTCATCTTTGAGAAATGAACTCGAGAAGAGATAATTTCATTTTCACTTGAATTCTTTGCTATGCTTAGAATTTCTTTTTTTTTTGAGACAGGGTCTCACTTTGTAGTTCAGGCTGGCCCTGAGCTCACTGTATAGCCCAGGCAAGCCTCGAACTCAGCAATCCTCCTGTCTCTGCCTCCCAAGTGCTGGGATTATAGGCGGCTGCTTAGAATTTCTTTAAAACAATCAAGCATGTGTTACTTTTACGATTAAAACTAAATAAGAAGCCATCAGGTACACATACATATCCCATATCAAATTTTTCTCTTTGCTTGATTTATATAGGGGTTTTTGTAGAAGATGAATGCTGGGTTTGAAAATTTGACAGTCCAGGTGAAACAAGAGAGATAGACTATTATTTTGGCTAAATTCTCTGAGAGAATCCACGGCACTTTAATGAAGTGAGTTACTTAAGTCAAAATGACTGGAATGCAGACAAACCTCTATTTTCTGCTAGAACACACCAATAATAAAATCTGTTGCTTCTTGAGTACCTACTATGTGCAGAATGTTTTATAGACTTTGTCTGTACTGGGATGGTAACCTGCAAGTACCTATTAAGGAGTCCAAGTGCTACATCCTTTGTGAAAATTGCAGAACTAGGAAATCCAAGAAAAGCAACACAGCAAATCCTGGTGTTTCTCATTCTAAACGTGTGACTTTCCAAATCAGTACTGATTTAAAAGGGAAAAACCCTGATCCCTTCTTTGTTGAACAGGTCCTGTGAGCTACAAGCTGGATGTACTTTCCGTGGACTTCTGGGATAAGTCTATCCAGGTCATCAGGGTTTATGGAACCTGAAGATATCTGCAGAGCTCAGACCCCAAGGCGGTAACAACAACCAGGTGTTCAGCTAGAAAATCACTAAGTAACTCATGCGGAGATGGCCTACGCCTCTCACGCCCTGGCAATTCTATTTCTGTTTGCTGGTAAAGGCGACCTGCTGTGGCAGTGGCAGTGGCTGCTAAGTGCTCCTGCTTGATCTTACGCGGAATGCCAAGAAAGCAAGGCTCTGGCCTTTCCTCTGCTTCTGTGCAGAACATAATGCATAGTGGACACATTCTAAATGCTCCTACGGGGTCAGATTTCCCCTCTGCATCTCTCAAAATAGGGATTGATGATCTTCCCCACTAGTCTGGAAATAGCTGCCACCTTCAAGAAACCTCACAAGCGCTTGTTGAATGGGAAAAAAAAAGAAGAGAAGATTGTTACAGTCCTTCCCTAACCTCACAGCAAAACAGCAAAAGCATATTGTTCAGACTTCACATTGGTAAAGATAGTTGTCTTTAAAGCCTTCTGCAGTTTTTATTAGGTATTTGCTTGTGGTAGCTATGAAGATACAAAACTAGGACCTTGAGATAAGTGGGAAGAAGACAGCAAGGCTTAGAGGACCTCTAAGGTGGGGATTTTGCTGAGAAGCCCAGGCGGGAGCCTTGCGCTGGCTGTGCAGTGTGGCGTCTGCATGAGCGGCCATGGGAAGAGCCGAGCCTTAGGCCTGTTCCTCGGCGGGGCTCACACGGAGCCACCCGATCACTGGTGAGCAGAGAGATCCTTCACCCGTGTCCCTTCGCTTAAGTCCCACAGGGTCCCTCAGCGCCCCCAACCAACCCCTGAACAACAATAAATACATCATCGTCGTCATTAGTTAAGACTGTGCTGATGGGATTATAAAGCTATGAAAATGGAATAGGAAATGTAAATATTGATAAAGAAGCTATATATACTCTTTCTTGAGGATATCACTGTAGTGAAGCAAAGGGAGAGAGGCTCCTAAAAATTACAGAACGAACACATGAGGTGACGTGGTCACTCTGGCAATAGCATATAAGGCTAGAAATAGGAAAAATATTGTTTTCTAAATAAAAAAATCTAAGAACAATATATCATAAAGATACGGCAAATGTTACAGAAGATGTGTTTAACTTGATTTAAACATTACAAAATGCATACGAGTGGAACATCTGGTACTGGTACTTCATAAGTATCTATAACTTTAATGTTTTAAAATATCAGTTAAAAACAAATTTTTAAAATTGATAACAAAATTAACAAAAAAGACATGTCTCCTATGAATTAAACTAGAGCCACACTGAGAAATATTAAACAAGACTAAGAAGACTTAGAAACAACAAACTCAAGGATGGAAAACATCTTAAAAATGTTAATTATCCCAAATATGTGTATTTTGTGCAATAAAAGATGTCTAGGAGTTGCTTGTGGGGAAAGAATAGTTCAAAGAAATGATCTTAAAGTTTGTATAAAAGATGTTGAACAATAGGTAAGAAAATGACAGACTCCTTTTTCAGTGGTTGGACACGTCAGACACTTTTCTAAGTGCTTTTCTTTGCTTCATGTGACCCTCATGGCCGCTTGTGATAAAGGCTCTCACCCTACTTCACAGATCAGTGAGAGAAAGATGTCACGTGGCTAAGCCAGGTCCAGCTTGACTCTACTGTTGATCAGCTTTTAACTCATTGGTAACCAAGTTCATTGTCTTTATATTGAGGGGAGAAGATTCTGTACATAATATGTTACAATAAGCCTTTATGGTCAATACTATGAACATGTAACTATAATACCAGGGAATAATAAAGTTGTGGAAAATACCATGTATTCAAATCGGTATATGAAAAGGTGTTATAGTTCAGTTCAGTGGAAAAAATAATTATTTAAAAAAATTTTGCTTGTATAACTAAATTCAGAAGAAAAAGACCTCTAAATAAAGAATTTAATGTAGATTAACAAATTAATTTTTAAAAAGTATTAGAATACAATTTAAGAAGGTATGTGTAACTTAAGGATTAGGGAAACTTAAAATCAAAATGAGGCTCCCAGGAATTATACAAAAGGCATAGATTTTTCATTACATTTAAATTTTTCTATATGGAAAATGATGTCATAAAGTCAAAAGATATATGATAAACTGAGGAGACTATGAGTAACTCATGAAGGAATTATTAATATATTTTTTAAGTAATAACTTTAATACATAAAAAGAATTCTTTGAAACTGATGAAAAAGCCCAGTATAAGTGAATAGGAAATTCACAAAAAAGTACATTTGAATATGGGAAAAGATTTGCCCCATCACAGATAGACCAAAAAAAAAGGTAAAAGACAGATATTATTTTCCCCAAATGACACTGATAAAAATGAAAAAGAATATATTTTCTGTAAATGAAGCTATGCAAAAAAAAGATCCCCATGCATTTTGCTGTGGAAAATGTAAATTTTATAATTATACAGGATAGCACTTTCATGACATCTATTAAATTTAAAACACTTATATGTTTGACAAGTCCATTTCTAAGAATCTACTCCATAGAAACAAAAGCATAAGTCCATAATAATTTGTTACAAGGTTGTTTCTCACAGCACTGTTCATGGTGGAAAACCACACAAAGGGCCATTTGCCACCATGAAAAGGAAAGGCTTTCTGTGCTGTAAAATTTGGAAAACAGAGAAATAAGATTTCATTTCTGTAAATGATCAAAGCCTGGCTTCATCATTTACAAAATGCCATAACCATACACATACACATGTGAAGGCGTAAGTCCTTTATTTTTATTTAAATAAGTAACTGTAGCTATAGATACAGAAATGTATACTTTTGGTTAGTACTGATTATCTTTAAGGTTAATAATGGTCCAAACAAGGTAAAGAAAAAAGAAATGGGGGAAAATCAGAAAATAAAGTGAGTATTTAGGCAGTAAAAGTATTGAGGCTGTAAAAATTTTTTGTAAATGCCAAACAAAATGTTACTGATGGTTCTCTTATTTTGGTGGAATTTCAGGGGATTTTTGCTTCTTTATTCAGAGACTTTGTATTACCATTTGCAGTTTTCCAAAGAGTTGAATTATTAAGCAATCAGAAAAAAATTAGAAAGCTGTTTTCATCCTAACAAAAATTCCATTGGTTAAAAAACCTTTAATTGATTTACATAGTGTACAAAAATTAGAACTCCTAACACAAGAAGTGGAAAAATCATTCCAATATGAAGAGACAAAATCATTCTGTGGAGACTGTTGACATTTACAAAGCAACCCTCCCAGGCCCCTGAGCATTTTCCATTGAACAAAAATTCTTCAATCTATTTCGACTGTGGTGGAAGTATTAAGACTGACCAATGACTGAGAGAAATGAAACCCATTAGTAATGGAATAGTAATGGAATTAGTAATGCAATAACCCATTAGTAATGGAAGGGGGAAAGCTTAGGACTTAATAGTCACTATGGTCACAAAGACAGGACACAGTCACTTCTGAAACTATGCGTCCTGAAGCTGGATGACAGACACCCAGCATGACACTTCAAAGCAGCCTTTGGTCCAGTCTAGAATGCAAATCATGTGAACATTATGTATTTAAGACATCTTTTTTTCTCTCAGGAGCTTCTCTAGAGAAGATGCTGACTGCTAAACTGACTGGCCTTGAAGCTCATGATCATTTCTACAGTCAAGATCCTATTTAGTTCATTCTCTTGGTCCCTCACTGACTTAGAACTGATGCATGAGATGGAGTTTGTCTTTCTCCTCTCAACTTGGATGAGGAATCATATTGAGCTGTGGATTTACATATTTTCATCACCTCAGGTCTCCCTGATCATGGAGTTGGAACCCTGAAACGTTGGCATTTGAACAAGGTCTTTGAGGTGACATGGTTTATCAAGAAGACAGCGCTAGAACGTCCTGAGAATTTGAGGTCATTGCAATCAAGGACTCTGGATCCAGTTTTGTCGTTATTGACCATGACATTTAAAGAAAACTCACTTTACCTCCCATAGCCTTAGTTTTCACCGTGTACAATCTCTACCCTGTTTTCTTCCCAAATAGTGAGAACCGAGTGGGATGTTCATGATGTCACAAACAATGAAGAGAAAGACTAAACAAAAATCAATTTTACAGTGAGGAAAAAGTAAAAATATTCCTTGTAGAAAAACTTTTAAGATGCAAAATCACCAAGATTCATAAAATCACTAAGAAAATAGAAGCCATCTAAAATTCCTATCTGGAGATAAATGATCTTAAAATTTTGATAATTGATTTTTTTTTTTTTTGAGACAGGGTCTCACTTTGTAGTTCAGGCTGGCCCTGAGCTCACTATGTAGCCTAGGCAAGTCTCGAACTCAGCAATCCTCCTGTCTCTGCCTCCCGAGTGCTGGGATTATAGGCGTGAGCCACCACGCCCGGTGATAATTGATCTTTTAAGATAAATGATTTTAAAATTAAAACAGAAACAATAAACCTGCTGCAAAACAGGTTAGGTAGAATTCTTGGAGACAATGGCTTAGGCAGAGACTTTATGAGCAAAACCTCTATAGCATGAGAACTAGCAGAAAGAATCAACAGTTGAGATCTCATCCTACTAAAAAGCTTCTGCACAGTAAAAGAAACCACTAGCACCGCTAAAAGACAACCAACAACACAAGAAAAAAATCTTTACTAGCTGTTTGCCAGACAAAGAGCTACCGTCTAGAATATATAAAGAACTTAAACAAATCAGTTCCCCCAAGTTTAAAGACCCAATTCAAAAATGGACAACTGAAATGAGCAGATACTTCTGAGAAGCAGAAGTAAAAGCAGCCAAGAAGCAAATGAAGAAATGTTCAACATCACTGGTCATTCGAGATAAAGGTGTGTGTGTGTGTGTTTGTGTGTGTGTGTTTAAAATAAAATGGAGTATTACTCTGCCATAAAGAATGACAAGTTTCATTCACTTGTGTGCAAATGGATACAAGTTGAGAACACACTAATAAGTGAAATAAATAGATCACGGATACATAAATACTGTATCTTTTCTCTGGTATGAGAACCTATAGATGTAAATGAATTCTAGAATGTATGATAGTTTTTGAAATAGGAAATATTCAAAGGGAATGTGGTAGGGGAAAGTCATGAGGGGAAAGAATAATTTGATTTGGGAAGAAAAAAAAGAACATGTATATAGGGAGTGGGGGGCTGTGGGTGGGTAGGGATATGGGTAAAAATGAGCCATTGTCTCCATGAATTCTACCTAGCCTGTTTTGCAGCAGGTTTATCGTTTCTGTTTTAATTTTAAGATCATTTATCTTAAAATAAAATCTTATTTGATTCACTTGGCTATGATGGAGCCTGACTCCCACTGTCACCTTCCCTGTCACCATTTCACTTGCACCAATCACAGCCCGCCATGGATACGTGACGCTGGCACTGAAACCTAATTGTCATCATGTGGAGTAAAAGTTCAGGCTTGGAAATGTCCATGTCAAGGTATGAAACGGCACGCCTGCATTCAGTCTCTCAAATCTGTATCTACTTGGTTTCCTCAACAACTCAGGACAGTGATCATCTAGAATATCTTTTCAATCATCACTTCCGTTCCATTTGTTTTTGTCTACACCAATGATCTGGTGGTTGGCTTTTCTGAATCTGATGTCTGTGAACTATTTTTTTGCATATACACATTTCAAATGTGACTCTTGTGTGACCTATTTATCTTCCATGGTTTCAACTATATCCACCATAAATTTAATTCGATTTTTGTTTTTCTTTTTCCCCTGCAGAATCCTCCCCTATATTATTCACTATGCCTCTCTTTTCATAACATTTCTGCTAGATTTTTCGTTTTTTGAAATTGAATACTTTATTGGTACATTTTACATATAGCTCACAATCACACACAACATTGGGGAATCTGCTAGATTTTTCAATTCAACCTACTTTCTCCTTTCAGATTTCTGCTCCTATTTTATATACATATATTTTTTTCCTGGAACAAAAATCTTTGGCAGAATAAACCATTTTCAGAAGTATACTGTATGCTTGCCAAATCTCTTGTTATACAGTATTTTTCATAGGTCACAGATATATATATTTGGGCAATGTTTTCACCTGAAAACATGGTGAAGTTTTTATATTAGTTACAAAGCCAAAGTCTCTGTTACCAAATCCAAGGGCATTAGTCCTCAGCACTGCAGAAGACAAAAGGAGGGTAAATTTCTTATTCTGACCCTAAAAAGCAAAATGAGAAAACACTAGTTCTTATTCATAGACTCAATCCTATTTCAAGTCAAATCACAGTTTGATTTCAAAAGTGAAAAACTGTAGTCACTATTATATTTACTGAGGGGAAATGCATTAGGCTTTAATATGTGATGCCCATTTCATCCTCAGACAATTAAAGAAGAAAGCCCGCAAGTACTTTCTTATTTCCAAATATTGAACAGCTTGATGTTTTCTGTTCTCCAAACCCCTTTCATCTTATTTTAACTCTTTTGACCTTAAGAACTCATTGGGATGTTAATGTCTATTATTTAATGTCTATTACTGTCTATTTTAGCTTGGAGGAAATTGCTCAGACAATGGGACATCTACAGTTTTTCTCACAGTTTATCTGCCCCTATCATCAAACCAGTCTTTCAGCACACATAGCTTCATTTGCACATCTCTGATGAGCAACCATAATTTGAGATTATGAGCAATGGATAATTAAATTTTCTAGAAGACAGTCCTGATGACTTTTTATGTAAAATATTAAAGAGGTAACCATATGATCCCATATATAATCCTCCATATAATAGAGGGGAAGGGGAGGGAAAGATGGAAGAGGAGGAGGAGGGGAAGAAAAGATGCTTAGAGATGAAGAGGAGGAGGGTGAGCTATTCATCTACAATACTCTTAAAATATATGAGAACATCTCCAGGGTGACAAACCTGGATGGTACTATGTATGATTGTTATCTTGTTTTTCTTTGTTTTTCCAAATTGCTAGAATTAATATGCATTACTTAAATAGTCAAAGAAAATGTCTGTTGTTTTCTCATTGTGCAAAGCTGTGATGACAAAAGAATTAAACCAATGAACTGTTTTTATTATGTTCAGTTCTAACATTCCCTTTCTGGGAGAGAATGAGAGAGCATTGTAAATATGTATATTTAAAATGACTGCTCAGTTTTTATTCCGTTACCAGAAAAAAGAAAATTAAATTTGCAATGGATTTATATAAAGATTTTTTTATACAGGTTAATAGTGTGTTTTCTAGACTTGGAGATTTAATGAACCAGAAAATTACAGTAAAACTTTTTGAAACTGATATAAAGTAGTATCAGTGTACAGTAAAGGAAATTCCACAACTACCACCATGTACAGCATCATCCTCATCACATAAAATGTGGAACATTCTTCCCCGAATGATTGGGAAAGTTATAGGGTATGCTAACTGTTTAAAACTGCCCCTCACTTTGAACACACTTATGCCACTGTCCTTGCCCCTTTCAGCAGCAGGCATGGAGTCAGTCCTCTTTGGTGAGTGTCTCTAGTTGGTGCTGTCATGCCTACTTTGAAAGCTTGAATCCAATCAAAACATTTACTTTTCATGGTCATCTTGACTTTGGGGGAGAGCGTAAAGTCACAGGATGCCAGATCCGGGGACCACAGTAGGTGAGGACTCGGTGATGCGTTAGGTCTGCTTTTCTGTGGCAGTGCTTGGCAGCAGCATTCGCTTTGTGATTTACCAGACCTGGTGTAGAGGCTCAGGAAGAAACCTTACAGAACTGTTTCAGAAAGGATAAAAAATGATGTGCATTGGAGACAAGGGGGAATGTTAGAGGGGTATTGATGGTGATGTGTCTTTTACTGTAATGTTTTTAAAAAATTAAATATTCACCATATATTTCAATCGCACCTTGTAGGTTGTTACAGCATAAAAAAAATATCCTTTGCAAAAGTTTTGACATAGCAAAAACTTTCTTTTTCTCTCATTCTGCTGCAGTTGAAAACTCTATAAGGATGGCCCTGGCTGGAGCCTGAGACCATTTGACTGAAGACCTGGTTCTCCCAGTGCTCGCACAGGAAGCAGTCCCAGTGGCTCATCTTCCCTGGGTCCGGAGAGAGAAGATAACAGTTGCAGGTGTTTGAGAGGGAAAGGTAAACTCAGAGCCTGTACTGGCTTTTGGGAGAAGGTCTTTTATACTCAATACTTTTTATATTTATCATAGGCCCTACTGATACAAATGTAACATGTAAGATACTTAAATCACCATGTACTAAATACTGACTGTGGGATCATAGTTCTCAGAGTCTAACACCGTGGTGGAGAAACATCCAGCACCAGACCCCCCCTGCACCACCTCTTCTGCGACCATCCTTGCTTGCTGCTTTCTACTGACTGCCTTCTTCAGCAAAAGTTGGCTTTCGCATGGCCTCCAAGGGGCCTCGTTGAAATGTAAGCTGGATCACGCATCACTCTACCCAATCTTCCAACAGCTCCTTGGTTCAGAATAAAAGCCAGAGTCCTCACACTGTCCCACACAAACCGGGCTCACACGAGAATGGCACATATCGAGGACACCAGCTGCATTCCGGCTTGTTCTTTGAGAACAGCATGGCTCTTCTAGCTACCAACTCTTCCATCCCGTTGATGCTGACTCAACATCATGTTTAAGTTTTCCAACATTTATTTACCACATTAAAAGGAACATGACCATTAATTCCTCTAAAAATACTCTCCTTTATTTCAAACCCACTTAGCCCTCATTCTTGCCTCTTTACACAACAGTTCTGGATGCCCTCTTTCCTGGGTGTCTTTACCAGGTGTGATAAACAGCCTAACACATCCTGCTCCTGGGTGCCATCCAATGGAA
Source organism: Thryonomys swinderianus (assembly GCA_004025085.1). Classification (NCBI taxonomy): domain Eukaryota; kingdom Metazoa; phylum Chordata; class Mammalia; order Rodentia; family Thryonomyidae; genus Thryonomys; species Thryonomys swinderianus. The sequence goes on from PVIC010004433.1 coordinate 14,552, forward strand.
CGGCAGCCTCCCAAAAACACTGTAGTGTGTGTTCCCCCACCTTACTCACTGAATCTGGCATTGTGCAACTTAGGACTCTTGCCCAAAGTCAAAATGACCATGAAAACAAACATTTTGAATCGATACCCGGCATCAAGGTAGTCACAACAGCACAACTAAAGATGCTCATGAAAAAGGGCACTAGAGCCACTTCAGAAAGTAGCAGAAGAATGAGGTAAGTGTGTTTAAAGTAAAGGCAAGTATTTTGAGGGGGGCTAACGGCCATGTGCCTTTTACTGCAATGATTTTTTAAAAATTTAAACATACCCTATTTTTCAGCCTCACCTCGTACGTTGGATTGTTTCAAACAATATCCTTTGCTTTTCAGGTTACAAAGAAAATCCACATCCATTGTACAAAATATGGAAAACAGGAAAAGTACACTTAAAATTTTTTTAAATACCTTTAACTTTACCCATTAAAGACGCTCTATTCCCATATGAACTCTGGATGCAGATCTGTATCCCACAGTTTTCAGTTGCTATTTCTCTATGTCATTAAATAGTCTTTCAAGATGTGACAGAAAATAAAAACATGCTACTGATTTAGCTGGGCTGGAAACCGTGGAATCATTTCATGTCAGAGACTGAGATCATCTGGATTTCTAGTTATCTTTGCTAATGGATATAAACAGAAAATAAATAATAACTCCTCATTTCTACAGTGGGATAGTGTGGATGGTCTCATTCTGTCAGTGACCACTAGAAGTTGCCATGAAGACTGCACAGTAAAGAGCCAGGGCTGCGAGGGACACCACCGAGCTTTTCAGTTACTGAAGGATTCTGGTCAGGTTATGATGGCTGCAAATAAATCACCAGTAACATTAAGAATGGATTAAATGGCACAGAACTCTCATTCTCTCAGTTTTTCTGTTTTGCTGTCAAGCTGTTTGAAGCCAAAAATAATTAGCCTTCTATTAGAAGGCAGAAGTTACAAAAGATCCCATAAACCTTGAGGTCTCACTTGTGCTTTTGTGACTTTTTTTGGCAAATAAATCACTTGGCACTGGGACCTTTTCCAACTGGGCAGAGTGGAAGACAAATCAAAACCTATGCCACTTCTGTTTTAAATTCCAGTGTGCAGTGACTGCCTGAAGAATATTAAGATACGTGCAATTCGAGTAGTTTTCAAGAAAAGATATGTTTTTGAGCTAACAAAGCATTTAGAAAAAGCAAACATCCACCCCTCAGGAAGACAGCAAGACTCTTTCCCCGGACTAGTGAGCCTGAACCCTGCAGCAGAATTTGGCTGCACCCTGTTGTTAGGAACATCATAAATAGAGAAATGCGGTTTTCACGAGCAAGTGTTCTGGAAGCCTCTAGGCAAGAGAGATGGTAAAGCAAACCCAGTGAGGGTGCTGCCTTCGGGGAGGGGAGATGTTCAGCAGCTGGTAATCACTCAGATTGTCAAGTGCTATTTGGACTTGATACATGTATTTACTGAAATTAAACACTCTGCACATTTAATGGCATCAGTAGAGAGTTATGTTGCATGAAATCAAATAGAGGGTTTTTTTTTCATAACGTCCAGTGAGGTCGATAGGATGAAAAGTAGCTAAGAGATTCAGAGGTCAGTCTTTCGTTGCATGAGGCCTCTGGTGTGACAGTCATTACTGTAACATCAGGATCAAACCAAGTATATTGACCTCAATATTTTCTCAAAGTATGTTTAATACTGAAACCCAGTGGCTCACCCTTCTGTACCATTTTCCTTCCTATTAACAATCTTAAAGAAACACGTTGTCTATACTCAGCTCTTGGTAATATTTAGAAAATGATATCTGTTGAAGACTCTGTGAGGGTCAGGCCCTGTGCTATGCTCTTTATATGAATTATGTCATCTAGTCTCAATAAGAGCCCTACAATAAAAGGCACAGGACCATCAGTCTGCGTGTTACTGAGAAGGCAGCAAAACAAGGTGCAGGGAGTTACATACTTTGCTGAATGTCTCTCTGGCTAACAGGTGAGAGCCAAGACTTGAACCCAGGCAATCTGATTAGCAAACACATGTGCCCTTAAAAAGTAACTGAGTAATCAGGGAGCTCCTGATTTTCTGACATCTGGAGTCTCAATGATAGCTCACTTTTCAGTAGTATTTGTTACATGGGGAAGCCCCAAATTTTCTGTAAGATGAAGGGCCTGAAGAGTCCTTGGACCATTTCTCTAATGCCCACATATTAAGGAAAAATAGTAACTTCAATGGCTTCCGAAAACAATTATTGTCATCCACAAAGCAAATGAGTGACAAAATACAGATATTATCAATTGTTTTACTTAATAGAGAAGCAACAGGAAGCAACTTATTTAGTAAAGGAGTAGAGCATATAACTATAAATTTAATGCATAGATCTTTGTAGATGAATACCCTTCTGAAAACATATACTCTTTCACATGCTCAAAGCAACAACGCTTTGAGAAACAGATTCAGAAACTAACTGTGGAGGGTTCAGGACAAATCAGTCAAATATGAAATGCAGAGGAGGTGACAGTGGGGAAAGAAAAAAGACAGGTGAAATACTGCCGATTTTACTTCATCAGTTCACACACAAGTTGTATAATGCTCAAAAGCAGATGAAAGGTTTTTGTTGTTTTCATAGAAAAGGAAATCTTTCGGTCAGCATCAGCAAAATGCATGATGGATAGGTTAAAAAGAGAAAACAAGCTGTCCTGGGACCATGCTTCTGTGATCAACCCTGAGAGATTCAAGCCAGCCCAAGGTCACAGCCGCAAACAAGCTATATCCACTAATGGACACCCCCCCCCAACTTCTAAATCACTGGGCAGGTGCTCTTCAAAATTGGATAAAGATTCACTAACAAAATAGCTCTTTCTCGATTGAATTTTCCATGTCTATAAACTATCTGAAAAATCAAACTGTGTGATCACTCTCGTTCCACTTGGCAGAAACAGAAACCTTTTGGTTTCTACTGGAAAATTACCACATATTAGCTTTATTTCCTTTCCAACCTATCAGAGGCTCTCACTACCTGAAGTGCTCAGACCCTGACAAGCATTAGCAAAGTATGTGTGCTTTCCCAAGTACCCCGAGAGGCAGGTGGAGTCACCCCCATTCTACAGATGAAAAACTAAAATGAAAAGGACATTCTGTTAGCTTTGATAAGTGTTTTTTCAGCTTTAATGCAAACATAAACTAAGAATAAGCATTGTTTCAAGGGAAGGGGGAGCTATAGCGATGGTTTCCATCTCTGCAGCTAAGAGGACAAGGTGCCTTCAGTTGTCCACTGGCCATTTACTGATTCACCATGAGCTGGTCCTGCCTCTGGCCTGTTTCTACTCTTATATGGTCCTCCCGTAACTCAGTGCCCTACTGTGAATCACCAGTTCAGAGACTTAGTGACAATTCATGAAATGAAGTGGCTTTTGGGGTCATGAAGCACATAAAGACGCTGACCTGGAACTTGAACCTGGTTTCAATGTCCCTCCTACTAGTCTGTGATAGCGTAGGGAGAAGTTTAAATACGCTAACCAGTCTTCTTCATGTTTAAGGTGCACTGGATCCCTCTTATTCCAGTGGCACATGAATGATTTCCACCCTGTTATTTCCCATGTATATCCCTTAAATCAGCACCCTTACTGGTTTTTATGTAGTCACTGTCTAATTCCACTTGGCCACATTTCTCAACATGTACAGTCATTCCCTCACGGCTCTCCCCAAGTTCTCTGGGTGTTTCAGAGTGCTGGGCCGGCTGATTTCCTGAACACCATCTCTGAGGGTGGGCCAATGCTAGTCAGTGTGAACAACCCTTGATAAGCTATTACGTTCCCCAGGGACCCCATTCACAGAGGCCACAATATGAAAGCTCCTGGTTTCCATTATGAGCTGTCACCGCCCACCTAGCGTCCAAGTGCACTCTGCCCTGGGCCCTGTGGGAGATAGGGGCCACAGAACAGCCACAAGCCCTCTGGGAGACATGCCTTGATGCCCTGTGGAAACACAGCCACCAACAACCGCTCCTGCAAAGCTACAGGTTGGGTTTGATGCCTCTGTAAGGTGGAAAAGACTCCTTCGGGCTTCCATTTAGTGATGTCCAAATGACAGCTGCGTCCCTAGCACAGGACAGGTACTGAGAGATCCATGAAAAGTTAGGAACTCAGAAGGGGTTGAGGAAACCTATGAGCCCAGAGGGCTACAGAATTCTTCGGAAGAAAGGACCCAGGTGGCAGTACTGGTGGTAGGGGAAGAACCTTTGACAAATACCTTCTACATGTTATGCGCTCACAAATGCCATTGCATTTAAAGTCAAATCAGCCTTTCAAGACAGTCATTATTATTTTAAAGGGAGGAAAATTGAGGTCTAGACTACACTGAAGTTAGATTCCAGCCTAGATGACCCTCATGGGTCTCTCAAACTGCCATCTGTAGCACGGTGTCATGTTAATTCCTATCTGTACGTCTAAAAAAGAAGCCACCTGTCTTCCTTTAAAGCAGTTTCCCTTAGCAATATAAATATAGCCAAGGTGAGCAAACTGATTGCCCATTTATAACTATATTGCCAAAGAAATGATGTATGGATTTCAACTGCAAAAAGTGAAGCCCTGTATCACTGAATGAGTTTCTATACAGTTTCACATTGAATTAATTTTATAAAGGTACAAAACTCCAAATGTAAAACATTATGTAATACATAATCCAAAATACGTATTTCATATGCATGCCTTAAAAATCAGATTTCAAAATTAATTTATAGTTGCAAGACGGGGATAGTATTATATCTGGGGACAATCTCTTACCCTGTTTCCTCTCCTCTCTGTCCCATTCTTCTTCAATTTAGCGTCTATTTAACGTATTAGGGTTATATGCATGATAAGTACTAAAATAACAAAATGCTACCAAATTGAAAATCTGATCTACTTTTTTAACTTCTTGATTATTTCAGATTATAGGGACTTGCTGAAAATGATCACAAATAACACCTCCTGTGTGTCCACACAACAGAGCACCATGCAGTAATAAGAGGAAAGAACTGCTGGTCTGTACAAGAATATGGATGAATCTCAGAATAATTCTACTGAATGGAAGGCAGTTAAAAAGGGTTGCAGCCACTGTGGCTCTATTTAAACTCTAGCAAAGGCAGATCGATGTCTAGTGAGCAAAAGCAGACCAGCAGCTGCTTGTGTGCAGGGCAGGAACATGTAGGACAGATTATGAAGGGGCCCTGTGTACATTTCGGAAGTCACTGCATGTTAATTATCTGAACCATGTAATGGTTTCACAAGCATATCCTTTGCTAGATTGGACGGATTGAACACTTCAGGTATGTGTGCATCATATCTCTGTACAGTTGTTAAGATGTCACAAGTTGAAATTCAGGGGAGGAAATATAAAGAGAAAATTTGAGGCAAGGACCTACATGTGTGTAACATTTTGGGCACAGGCTCTAGATTCAGAAGAGAAGATTGCAACCTCTTTCCTTAACCTCCTAACTATGTGACCCTAGGAAATTATGACCTTTCCAAACTAAAGTTTCCTCATGTGTAAAATGGAGGAAATAACAGTAAGTTCTGCGAGGGATTCTGCATAGACTTACTAATCCATACAGTTCTGCAAGGACTAAATTAGGTTACAGAAGTAGTTAGCATCCAGTGTAGTAGTGTAGCCAGCAAATAATAAGCATTCACCATTGCTCTAAGAGGCACGTATGCATGTGAATTTGTATGGATATATGCTGTGCAGGTAAGTTTTTACTTAAACACCTAACACAGCAAAGTCTTATACAGTATAGGATTATGATGAAATCAGAAGACACATGACTCAATCTACAAAAGAGGTCATTTTATTTATAAACTGTGGTTTCTTTCCCATTGTCTTACTTTGATAACTATGTGAGGGACCATCGCCCCATTTTCTGCAGTTAAGAAAGCAGAAATGGAGGATGAATAGGGTCATCCGCTGAGGGTAGTGGATTTGGGAGGGGGCAGACCCTCCGTCTTCAAGTCTAGGACTCTTAGACTCTTCGAAGCTCACAGGAGGAAATTTAAAGGTAGTTTCTTGAAAGCACCAATTGTTCTGCGACTCATACACACACACACTATCCAGTGCTGAAGCAAAGCAGGTCTGAGGAGCTTTAGAAAAGAACCTTTCAGCCTCGTGCTCCCTGGCGCACCACACGAAGGGTGTCCTCGTCACACTCGCCTGTCGTGGATAATGCAGACATGTGGCCACGTGTGACCACAGCTACCCTAGTCCCAGCTTCTTAGGTCACCACAGCTTTCCTGCCCCTGCAGCCTAGCACACGGTACCGTTCACCTCCCATCATACCTGCCCACACTGTGACTACCCTTTCCCCCAAGGCCGGCACAGTCAGGCATAACAGGCCGTCACCCATTCATTCTTTGGTTCCCTTATTCCACAAATTTGTATTAAACTGTCATTGCCAGACACTGATCAAAGTGTTGAGAAAACTCACATCAGACAAGCATCACTTCTCCTCTCCTCCGTTGAGTCTGACTCTCTTAGTGTCCACATTGTGGAGATGGCTTTACTCTAGGCCACTATAACAGGGTCATAGTTCAAAGTTTGAGCCTCATGAAAGAAGCACTTACTTAAAATTTATTGAATTGAAAGCAGAACTAGAAGGAAAAAATTGATTTACATGATGCTCAGAAAGATCTGCACCAAGTAGTCAAATGTGAGTGTAACGGGATTGGTTCAACAGACTCAGGAGTCATGTTACCTTCCAGGGAGTTGTGAGAAGCCATTTAGACACCATTAGCCAAATGTATTCCTATTGTTATTTCGAAGAGTGACTGAATAGACTGAGGGTAGAATTTAGAAAGGGTACCCAACTGGAGTCTCTCCAAAAGGCCCAGGGAAATTGTATGGAGGTAAAAAAATTACACAAACCTATGTAGTGAAATTTTGGGGAAATTGCTTAGTTTTTAAAGCACAGAAATTCTCCCACGAGCTGCAGAGAATGCTGTGTAAATATTACTGGTTTTTTAACATAAAGAGATTTATGTAAAGAAAATGTTCTCCTACATATCATTGTCGATACACCTCTGCTTCCTGCTCGAGCACCGTAAGTAAGAGGTTCCCTGGGAGTGTACTGCCATCAGACCTGATGCTTAAAATACATTGTTTCTGAAGAAAGCTGTGGTCTGAGCAAAGGTGTGACATACAGGAAGCCGGTTACAATTTGGTGTGGGCCACATTTGTTTTACAATTTGGCTGTCTTTGTAGGCTTCATTTGTCAGACTGAATTGTGTTAGAGACAAAGAAATAATTACCAGTGAAAGTAATGAAAAGCTCAAGCCTCTAGTGTCGGGGCATGCCAGGCTGAAGTGTTAGGAGGACTTCTGAAGTTAGCCAAGACATAAAATACACAGCTTGCAGTCTTGGTATAATCACAGAAATAAGACTGTGCGTCAACAGAATGTTCCTTAAAAAAATTTAAAAATCCCCTTAGAAACAAGTTCCTTCCCAGCAAATTGTATCTGTTGCATAGACATTCACTATTTCTAAGGTCCTGCCCATATCTGAAGTGCTAGTTTTCTAGGATGCTTCTGAAGACAGTATAATAAAAAGACAATGCAATATACTCTATACGGTACGAAATAGCAGGGGAAACAAACGAAATTCAAAGATCAAAAACAGAGAAGCATTTAAACCTAGTTTCTCTCTTACTGTTCTATTCTCACCTCCTGCATTAAGTGTAACAGGAAGTCACAACTCTCGGTTATGTAACTCTTGTTTTCCACTGTGTGTATTTTTCAGCCAATTATTGATTGGAAAGATGGAGCTGGTTCTGGGGGAAACGCTGTTGCAATGTACCATACCACATGTGATGTCACTGCTCGCAAATCAAAGCACAGGGCTGTCCTTCCTACCAAAATAATTCCCCTGCCATGGGGCCGAGGTTGGGTGCAGATCGTGGCTATGGAGATCGGGGTCCCCAACGGACCAGGGCAGAGTTCTGCTTCTAGTTCAGCTGAGCAGCCCCATGGTGGTTGGGGGGCCTGAGAAGGAGCCTTCCCACTCTCACCAACGGTTCATGTGCTTTGTTTATTGGTCTGTGTGATGAAAAAGATCAATTTGTAGACTTCTTTTTATAGTCTCTATCTTGATTCTTTTTATAAACAAGGAAATACATGACTTTGATAGAAAGAAAAGAATTACTCATCTGTCTTCGATGACACTAACACTTTGGAGGGCCTGGTGTCTGCAGGACACTGTGCTGAGTACTGCAGACCCAACCTGAGCACACAGAAGCCCCTCAAGGCCAGCTCACCGGGAATCGGTTCCTGGGAGCCTGAGTGTCAAAGCGCTTCCTAGTAAGCAGAGGCAGGATGACTGCGTGTCCATGGCATGAACAAAGCGACAGCTGAGAGAACAAAGTCCTTCTCTGGGGTGGATTCAACAGCAGCGCACCTTGATGTGGGCTCTGATGAGGAGCTGGATGGAGCTGTGTTTGTCCCTTAACTTTTCTCCATGACTTAGGAAGGTGACAGAAAGTATTTTTTAAGGCCAATTTGACCTAAGTAGAAGGAAGGTTTTCCTTTTACGTATTTGCTTTACCCTGTGCCGACATGGAGTTTAGAAGGTATTTGCAAAAAAAAAAAAAATCTCTTTGCCTTCACAGGACTACGGCAGCCAAAGGGCACCTCGTTCTCACAACTCCCACTGGTTGGTGGAGACATCTCCCAGCTGTGCAAGTGACAGTGAAGCTGGACGGACTCCCGAGTCCTGCCCTGTCCACAGCCTGTGGCCTCGATGACCGTCCCTTCTCAGCAGCTCCCTCTTGGCTGGCGGCTGGCGGTCAGATCTGCTTTGGATACTGGGTTCACAGCCACCTGACCCAGACGTTCAAGAAACCAGAACTGTTTCAGCCGAACTGGTGTGGGGACTCCCAGGGGCCGAGGGGGTTACAGAGAGCAGGGGGTGTTGCCCGCCCCGTGATGCCTCCGTGCAGCCTAGAATGGAGCCGCCGGGAGTCTCGTGTAGGCACGAGCTTGGAAGAGAGGTGCAGACTGGATTTTCCCACTCCCTGTCCCTCTGCCTGGCTCGAGCAGCCTTGAGGCCCTCCAACGCACTGTTTGAAGAACCTCTGGTTTGTTCCTGATGCTATCTTATCAGATACCCAAAACCTAGGGGCCATTTCTTCTTTATTGTGTTTCACTTTGTCACTATGGACCTGTGAACGGCTGGACAGACCGCTATTCCCACGGGAACAAAGTCGCAATAGCTTTCAGCTCTCTGTTTCCAATGAAGATCCTAGGCAGTATTGATTATCTCGTGGCTGCTTAGGACCTCAGACCTCAGGAACACTGACCTCCTGCCAAAATCCAAAGGGTGAAGACGTCCTTGGTGCGCTGTGTATCACCTTGTATACTCTGTGACCACATTTATCCATACACAACAGTTTGGACAGGTGGGATCAAAAACTGTACTGTGATTTTTAAACCTCAGTTTCTTTGGTGACTGTCCAAGCAAGGGTCCTTGAAAATGTCAGAAAAGACTAACAATGAGATAGTGTGGTTTAGTCCTTGCAGAAGTAAATAGTCAAACGAGCATTTATGTGAAATCACAAAAAAAAAAAACCCAGAATACTATAGAGTTGTCAGAAAAATTGCATTTGTTTATACTGAACTCTTCTCTTGCCATCAGACATTTCAACAAGGTCTGACTGTATGAACGGTACCCGTCTGTGGCTTCCACTGTCTGTGAAGGAAACACCACGCGTGTCTTCTCTCCCCCAGTGGGCACACAGGCAGCAAGGTTTGCTAGAACCAAGATCCACTGCCACCTTCTCCAAAGGATTCTGTTACGTACTACATTCCAAACCTGGCCTTGTGCCTTCACCTTGTTGCTGTGAAATTACTTTGCGAGCAAATATTTGGATAAAGAAGCATCCACTTACTTGTATTTAAAAAATGGCCTATACAAAGTTGAGAAATGTTCTTTCAAGTTGGGAAAGAATAACCTTGAGTGATCTAAAAAGTAATCTGCTAATGTAACTATTCATATGTACAATAAATTAGAATCAACTACTTAGTGGGTTTGGGAAGGTTTTTAAAAACCATAGCGCATCCAAGTTAGACGAAGCTGGTCTATTTGAGGAGTAGCCATGACAGTTGTCTCTGTGAAAGCAGGATGCCACTGAGCCTTCCGGAGCATTCAGTTCCCAAGTAACTGGCAGCAAGGACCTGCATAATTTATGTCCCCTGGTAGGTCGCATACATCAGGAGGGCAGGGAGGGGACCCCATATCACCAGTGTCCGCTGTGGAGGGCTTCCTCACTACATACTCATTGCGGAAATGAATGAATAGAAGTCCACTGATTCAGACTTCTCAGAAGTGACAGGAAGCTTGAGGGAAACAGTAATAATCTTGGAGGGCCAATCACTTCCACTAGGAAGGCAACTCAAAAATTCCCTTCCTTCTGCAGAATAAGGAAACATCTGTGAAATCTCCATGTATTTCTTCTGCACTACTTTGGGCAGCTGGCTTCAATCTTGGCTTTACCTTATAGTCACCCACATGCTTTTTAAAAACTTTCAACCGAAAAAGAACATACGGAGGTGGTGCCAGGCGTGGCTCTTTCATACATGTGTCTAGGGAGTCTCATAACTACACAAGGGTGACCGCACTGATCCAGGGGCTTCTCTCCCAACCTTTCTGGTCCTCAGATTCACCTCAGCAGCGCAGTCTGCTACCAAATGTACGTGGGGTTTAAACCTTTGCTGGGTGGAAAATGAAAAGCTGTCTTATGTCAGCAGAGACACACTAATTTCTAATTCTTTAAGGCTGTTCTGATTTTAAACCCCGGTTCTAAAGAGTTGCCACTGCTTTTAATTTAGTACTATCACAAATGTAATTTATTGCAGGATTATTTCCCAGGCTACCCTCGGGCTTTCCTCTTGTACTAAAATACTACTTCTACAACTTTCATTAGATTACAGCTTTATTACTGTATGTTGTATCTCATCTATTGAAAGTAATTGCCGCGTGTGATTAAGTGTCAGGATAAGCTGTTCAGATACTAAGGGCTGTGAGAGGGCTGAGGAAGGAGAAATCGATGTGGACTTTCATGGCACCCCCGCGAGGCACAGGGGCTGTGGGAGGAAAGGGAAACTGAGTCCTGGGCAGAGGGCAAGACCAGGAATGAGCACGAGGTGACTAAGAACACAAAGTGGCAGCAGTACTCTTAACACTGGCGCTCGGGCTGATATGGGATGCGTCCCCGCCCAGTGAGCGCCCTGGATCCCGCCCCCTCTGCCAGCCGCATTTCCAAGCCCACCTTCCCTGCTCCACCAGACTTGGAAGCCAGGGCCGCAAATCTGCATTTTTAAACAAGTCCCCCAAGTGGTTTTTATAATGAAACACTAACTGAAGCAAATTAATCTAGCCACAGCGTTCCACAGGAAGATAGATGGGACGGGATGCCCCCCAAACCGTCACACGCAACAAACTAGCGCTTCTGTGGAAATAAATCGGATGTGCTATTTATTCATTTATCAAATTGGCAAAGATTAAAACACTTTCTACCACTCGCTGTCGATGATGAAACGAGCTTTTACACCCTGCTGGTGGGAGTGTGGATCAGTGCCTCATTCGGGGACGATTTGGCAATTCTTATCAGAAGCCGGACCATTTTTCACACCCTTTGACATAGCAATTCCACTTGCAGAAATTTATCCGAAGGCTGTAGTTTTAGCCTTGGCAGTTTATCAGAATCAATTGTGAGGCTTTTGCGCAGTACAGATTTCTAGGCCTCACACTCTGGGGATTCTGGAAATAAAGTTTCTAAATTTTTAAATTTTTATTTAGTTATTTAGTTATTTTTTGTTAAATACAGATGAAATTTAGGTCTATGTTTAAAAAGTTCAAATATAGAAAAATCAAAACTTGATGAGAACACTATCTTCTACTTCCTTTCTTATTGCCTTTTTTTTTTTTTTTTTTTGAGACAGGGTTTCACTCTGTAGTTCAGGCTGGCCCTGAGCTCACTATATAACCCAAGCAAGCCTCAAACTCAGCAATCCTCCTGCCTCTGCCTCCCAAGTGCTGGGATTATAGGCGTGAGGCACCATACCCAACACTGTGGTGTTGTGTGGTACTGATTGCTGGTGGGCGTGAGTCACCACGCCCAGTATTATTGTATGTGGTTACTGGGGATCGAACTCAGGACCTTGTGCTTGCTAAGTAGGGGCCAGAACCACTGAGCTAAATCTCTGGCCCAGTGTTGCTTTTTTTTAAACTTAATAATGTATATTAGAGTCATCCTTCCACTCGGTTTACAGTCTCATACTGCTTTTTAGTCAAAGATGGTGGTCCCATAAGATTCTCATGAAGTTGAAAAATTCCTATGGCCTAGAGACTTTCAGGACATCATGATGTCATCATGCCATGCATTATTTACATATTTGTGGTGATTTGGTTATAAACAGGCTACTTCATTGCCTGTCTTACAAGTATCACTGATAATGGTAATAAGTGACTGGATTATGCACCTATTCTTTATCATTATTTTAAAGTATGCTCTTACTTATTAAACAAGCTAACTATAAGGCAGTACATGGGTTACAGTAGTGTCCATGTTCTCCGAGTCAACCTTTACCATCTAGATATGCACGAAAATACCCTGTGTTCTCATCATGCTGAAACTGCCTCTGACTCATGTCTCAGAACGGGTCCCCAATGTTAAGTGAAGCATGCGTGGATTGGGATCTGCTTAATTTTGGTTTTGCTTTATTTGGCATTTAATGATAAATTTGTGCTTTCATTTCACTGTACAAGAGTCATAATCAGCTTTCCATTGGTTTACTTGTATTCCTTACAGAGTAAACTGAAGTACGCAATGTGCTGAAGATTCATGAAAAAAAAGCTTTATAAAATTATCATCATTTAATCCCAGAAACAGAAACCAATTTTGTCCATATTTTGATAGTACTACAACATGTATGCAAATATTTCATTCACAATGGACATTTAAAGATGTTCAGCATCATTTTTACATTTTCGTTATGACCAACAAGACAATGAACATTCTTCTATAGCTATCCGTTTCCTGTGTGAGAATTTCTCTTGAATGGATATCTGGAAATGCAATTGTTTTGTCATGCTAAACTTGGATATTGGGAATTATGTACCAAAATGGTTTTATCCAGCGTGGCAGGCTTAGCTAGTTGTCTACCACATGGGAGGATGCAGTAAGTTTTAGCACGTCAGTGGTAGCATCCTGTCCATTCCTAGCAGCCCCTGAAGGGGGTGGGAGCCACACAACTGTGGTGTGCAGAGACAACCTGTCATTTCTAGACCAAGCAATTTAAGGTGTATCTATGATGCATCCTCCCTCCCTCTCCTTCCTGTCTGCAGAACCAGCCTGTGGCTCCTTGGGAACAGGTGAACCACACGACGTGAGGAATTTGGATGCCTGAATCATGAGAAGGAAAGTCACTCATGTCTCCGAGAATAACAACCATTACACTGTTACAAGCACAATAAATAAAATCTTGTCTGCTTGATCGAGTAGCTACTGTCATCCTCATTAAGACATTAGTTTAGACTTCTCAACAGTGGTTATTAAAAACTATTGCGCTGGTCTGGGGATTTAGCTCATTGGTCCTGGCACCTGCCTTGCAAGTGGAAGGTCCCAAACTCAATCTCCAGTACCCAAACCAAAACAAATCAAAACTATAGCACTATAAATGACTTTGATGCGAGGGTTAAATAACCATCTTAACAAAATAGTCAGAAATATGAATGAAATTCTGACAGTATGTATATATACCTCATCTTAATAAATATGCAAATAAGGATAAATAAAAATAATGATGTAAGGCGTTAATGTTATGGGAGGATGTTTGCTACATTAATGTATTCAGTTTAGGAAAGAATGTTATAAAATAATATTTATTTAAAAATAATATTGGTGGGACATCTAATGTCCTAGTGATTATCAGTGAAAGAGAACTATAGATATTTTTGCATGTCTATATTTTGTAAATTTTATTGGATATATGTAATATATATATTAAAAAGTTTAAAAGTAAGTAGATATATTTGGCTGCATTTGCAAAAAGACATAACTTCTAGGCACTCAGAGATAAATGCTCTTGTGGCTCACGATTCATGGAGCGTGAAGAGCAATAATTTATGAGAACTGGCTTTTTTTTTTCTTTCCCGAGGCAGGGTCTCGCTTTGTAGTTCAGGCTGGCCCTGAGCTCACTATGTAGCCCAGCCAAGACTTGAACTCAGCAATCCTTCAGTCTCTGCCTCCCGAGTGCTGGGATTACAGGCATGAGCCACCACGCCCGGCGCTGTGGTATGTGGTGTTGACTGCTGGTGGGCGTGAGTCACCACGCCCAACATTCTATGTGGTTTCCGGGATCGAACTCAGGACCTTGCGCTTGCGAGGCAGGCACCAGAACCACTGAGCTAAATCTCTGGCCCCGAGAACTGGCTTCTTTTGAGAAGACTTGAAACCAAAGCTGTGCATGATTGTCATAAGGTTTTAATAGTATTTTTTAACAAGTACATGTTCATAATTCATTGTAGAAGATTGAGATTCAGACCTATATGTATTTAGGTTTCTCATTTGTACCACTCTATAACTCTAACTCTAGGAATACAATCAACAGAGATAAGTTTTGATAGTTACTAAAAAGCACAAACAAGAATGCTCATTATTCGCAATATACAAAATCTACAAATAATCTAAAATTCCACCCACAGAAAAATGAATATATTATGTTATGCTTATACAGTATTTTTTTTTTTTAATGACAGGGTCTTGCTTTGTAGTTCAGGCTGGCCCTGAGCTCACTATGTAGCCCAGGCAAGCCCCGAACTCAGCAATCCTCCTGGCTCTGCCTCCTGAGTGCTGGGATTATAGGCATGAGCCACCACGCCTGGCACTGCTTACACAAGTTTACGCTAAATTGTTTTTTTAAAAGAAAAATACACATGCATGCAACAAAATAGGTAAATCTCACAATGCAAAGCCAAAAAACAGAAATCTAATCCAAGAAATCATTCTGCAAAATTGTGGTCACATGAAGTTCAAGACAGCCAAGAAAATCTGCAGCAACACTGTTGCAAGTGACGTGGACTGAGAGAAGCACAGAAGAGACTTCTGAGTACATAGAGGGAAGATTCTATACCTTGATCAGGAGTTAGTTATATGGTGTATATATATTTTAAATCAAAGAGCTGTATAATCAAGATCTGTGTACCCTACTGTATGCATATATAGTACTTACCAACAAAAACATTTTAAAAAGTGATATGCATACTCTAAGAACATTATATTAAAATACAATGGAATATTAGACCTCAATCTTTATCTCTTTCAGATTGACTATATAACTCTCTAATGAAAACAGAGAGGGCAGTGAAAGTGTCACAAGTCTTCCCATACAATTTCTGAGTGAAACCCTAATGATCATTTTGTCATTAGAATGTCTTGTTGAGACAGCAGTTAGGGTTCTATTAGTCAGTGAGGTCAGTGGCTCCAAAATGGAGTTGAGAGTCCACAAAGGGAGTCTGCTGAGTCATCATCCTCCAGGGATCTAACAAAAATATCTGTCAGATGTGCTGCAGCTGTCAAGGACCTCCCCAGAGCGTGACCAGAGCATGATCGAGCTGGTCAGTGGCTCAAGGATGCATGGGCCCTACATGGACACCACGTGAACGCTACATAGATTGGCCCCTGAAAAGCATGTAGTTTCCTACAAGGTTGAGATTGTATCACTTGCATAATGGCCCAGATTCTTTCCAAATCCCTTAAAAACCCCTACACAAAGAGCCTTCATTGGTGTCCTGTTCAAGACCCCCTCCTAGCGAGTGGGAGCTCTACTTCTGGCTTTTTATCCTTTAAATAAATTTGTTTATACCCTGCCTCCTCCACCTGTGCTTTCACTCTTCCTCAGCATAGGACAGGACCCTGACATTGCAGTAATGCTGCTAGGTGAGGAGCTAAAACCTTCTGCATTCCTTAGTCCAAAGGATTGGGTCTCTCGGCTCCTGGGCGTTGGTGTTGGTTCAACACCACATCCACCCTCTTTCCTCGGGAACCCACTTCCTGGATGCTTGTCTTCGGCCTCCTTCACCTCAGTTCTTACTTCCTCTCCAGAGACAGCACATTTTCTCTCCACTACCAGATGCTTAGTGTCTCCCTCCTTCCTCTGGAAGTTTTCCTCAGCTGTTTTTGCTCTGTTCTCATCCAGCCTGACCTTCTCTTCTGTGCACCATATGTTCTAAATACACTGCTTTGCAGCCAATTCCCTCCATCCTTAAAAAGCGCTAGCTTCAGCAGAAAAATCTTAAAATCTAAATTGCTTTAACGGACCCTGCTTACACTGAATTTGTAATAATGATGTGATATTTGCTCCATGTGTTAGGAATACTCATTGCAACAAGGCAATATTCGTATTTTCAGTGTCGGACATTGAACCCTGCTATGTGTTGGACTCTATTGAGCTTTGGAATTTCAGAGGTAACTGTCCCCAAGGGGTTCAGTTCTGTAGAAGAGACAGGAGAATGCATAGATGTGTTAGTTCCAATTATTTATTGTTAGCTTCTTACTGCACACCAGTTAGAATTCATCAAAATCATCTTGTTATCCTTCCCCAGCCCGATCTTATTTATCAACATCTATTTAATAACTAAAACCAAAACCGTCGGTTGTCTTTCACTCTCACATATTTCACATGTATTCACTCGTTACAACCAAATTCTTTTATCTCACAACTTCAGCATATATGTTTCATTCCCATTGTCCCTGCCTAGCTCAGCATCCTGTTACTTTTTTATTTAACTATTGCAATAAAGTCCACATCTGCCGCTTTAACCCCACATGCGGCATGGAAGTCAGTGTCTCCCCTCGATCCCAATCTCTGGGGAAATTTTTTATTGTTCATGGACAGGAGTAGAAGAATCTAAAGAGACAGTGAAATGATTATGTACTCAGCTACAGAAAGCTAATGAGATATAAATCCTTACTGACAGGAGATATAAATTATGAGAGGCAGCTGTGTCATTTTTAAGTTTGATGTAATATTACTTATTTTCCCATTCTCCTGTCTTTGTACTGAGACACAGACACAGACGAAGTGACAGAAAACAGGCAGGTTCTTGACGTCACAGTTACCCAGGGCGCTCTCATTCTTTGGCCATCATCGTAGCTCTGTACCATTTGCACCTCACTGTGTGTTAGGAGGCCACTGGGAGATTGTAGAGCTTCTGACCAAAGTGGCCAGTTATGGTAACAGACTACTGAAGACCTACCACCTACCAAGACCTCATCATTGGAGAGAGTAGTGGAGAGACGCAGGTGTCAATGGAACAAACATTCTGTCCCCAAGTCACTTCTGGAGAAGACAGCAACAGAGGTACTAAGTGTGCTCAGTAGCTTGATGAGAGAACTGGCTTTCCCCCGTATCATGGACTTCTTGTTGGTGACTTAAAATGGATACGTTTGAAGTGATTTATCTGGACCAGGTAAAGGCAGCTGCTCAGAGCCTGTGAACTAAATTAGATACCTCCTACTTGATCATCCCTCACTTCACCATTGTGAAGCTAAACAAAAATTAATTTCTTGCCGGGCGTGGTGGCTCATGCCTGTAATCCCCGTACTCGGGAGGCAGAGACAGGAGGATTGCTGAGTTCAAAGCTTGCCTAGGCTACATAGTGAGCTCAGAGT
The DNA here is from genome assembly GCA_004025085.1 of Thryonomys swinderianus. Taxonomy (NCBI): domain Eukaryota; kingdom Metazoa; phylum Chordata; class Mammalia; order Rodentia; family Thryonomyidae; genus Thryonomys; species Thryonomys swinderianus. The sequence continues at coordinate 32,253 of PVIC010004433.1, forward strand.
CAGTCTGAACTATAAAGTGAGACCCTGTCTCAAAAAAAATTAATTTCTTACTGCACTGTACTTTGTTTATAATTTTGGTTATTTCTGTTCTCATTTTTGTGCTTTTTTCGGTTATTAATCTTGATTTTACAAAAAACTTCAAAGAATTTACTTAATAAGATAATTCTTATGAACTACCTTAATCTTATGTTAAGTATCTCTTTGGGAAATGTCCAAAGCATGACAGATTAGAATAGTGTAGATAACTTTCTTATGGGTCTTCATGTCCAGGTCACAGAGACAACTAAAATATGAAGTTTTTTTTTTATTAAACTGCTAGCAAAGTGACACAGTTCTCCCATTTTTATAGTGAAATATGCCCAATCTTTCTTCACAATCCCCATGATGCTTCAGGTATATGAAGGCAATGAATAGTAACAATCAATATGACTCTCAGTGTCTTCCTATCCTCTTCATCACCTGGCATCTTTGTTTCTCCAGGGAGCAGTCAGCCATCCTACCGGAAGTCTTTCTTCTCAGCCATGGGCTAGGCTCAGGGCCAACAACTGCTCTGTGAGTTCCTGTCCCTGGCACTGGGCAGCACACCTCCATGCCCACCAGAGTGCCCGAGACCCCACATCAGCAAGTGGATAGAGTGTAGGAGGACATGTTTCCCACAACCAAGTCTTGTACTTGACTTTTCACTGTGTGAACCAGTTAGATTTCCCCCTTTGGATAGCTAACATCTAGTTCTTGTGTTAGGAAAAATAAAATCTATCTAGAATCTCATTGGTATGAGGAGAGGGCAAACAGGTATTGAAATCAGCAGAGAGGAAACTTTCAGCTCAGAATTCTCCAATGTTCTTTTCCTACAATAGACAAGGAGTAATTCTGCTTAGCGAGTAAAGCAGTTCCAGATATGTTTTCAACAAAAACATATATTTATGTCACACTTAGGTTTAAACATCTCTGTTGGTTCTCAATGCTTAAGCCTGAGCTGCTTAGTATGGCACTGGCAGTCCTCAACTTCTTATGGAAAGTGCCCTGGTATCGCTTCTTGGCCTTTTGGCCAAGATCAAGTGGAAAGTGCCCTGTTTGCTCAGAGAAGGCATTCTCTTACTGCCCTGTTCTTACTCTGTTTCCAGTATATAACATCCTCTTTCTCTCTCCCCCCCTTCAGAAAATACTGCATCTTCCTTTTGGAATCGGTTCAAATGTTTCCAGCTTTGGTTTCTGCTTTCTGCCTGCCCTGCCACTGACTGTTTCCCCTCTTCGATGCCCCTCCACCATGTCACTCTGCCTTGGACTAAAACCTCTACTAACTGTGAGCTGGCATACTGCAGTTTCTTCCACCACGGTGCTACACCAGCATAAATACTGGTTTGCACTTTGTATGTTGTAGATTACAAGCTCTTTGAACATAAGGGTTTTGTCTACATCTTTTGCACTTTGCACATGCAACTGTCAATACTAACCAGATATAAAAGTCAACACACTGGAACCAAAATTCAGTTAATAACTACCTATGGAATAGCTACCCAGTATACTGCAAAGCAAACTACATGATCTCTGTTTTTAAGAAATCTGAACTGTCATTTGGAATAAAAAGCATGTGACACTATATACAATGTATACCACAAGAAAGCCTCACATTCTGACATAAACTTCCAAGAGAATCAAAATTCAGGGAAAGGACAAATTATTGTCCTATGATTACAGTATTAAATAAAGGAGACCAATCTAGACAATGTTAGATAAGGTGAAGGTTTGGAGGAATAGATACAAAATTAAGAATGAAATTTCCAGTGATTGGCCACTGGATTCCAGTTAGGTGTGATATGCCTGGGGAAAGGGCTTATCATGCACAACGTATCCCCCAAGCCTCACCGCTCTCGGGCAGGGCTTTAGGGAGGTGACTGTGTGAATATGGACTAAAGAAATATGATGTTTGGGTTAGTCTTTTGTTTGGATTAGTGTACTTCTGGGTGGCTGAATAGATTTACCAAAGACGGAAGCCCCCACTGGTTGTGAGCAAAACAAATCAGTATGCTGGTATCCTGCATGGAATATAAAGGGAAAGATGGAAGGCAAGCTTTGCTTTTTTGTGTTTGTTGGTTTCTGTTTTCTGCCTGCCCTGCCACTGACTGTTTCCCCTCTTCGATGCCCCTCCACCATGTCACTCTGCCTTGGACTAAAACCTCTACTAACTGTGAGCTGGCATACTTTTCCTCCTTTAGCTTTTATATGTCTGGTTTGAGTCTCAGCAAGGAGAAAAGTGACTATAACACATAGTATCTACTTTTTTGTTGACTACCTCAGATTATGCAGCAAAAGAAACCTTGACAACTATTTCTTGTTTCATCTTAAATGACATAACACATAAGTTTGAAAGTCTTTGAAATATGACTATTGTGACACTGGCACTAGGTAATTATCTAGAGGAAGGCAGACCTTGAGGGACTTGAGGAAATAACCATGGGGTGACTAACAAATTGGCAGCCACCCTTGTATGGCAAAATGGCAGAGAAGACTGCCTTCCCTTAACTCAGAGTGCTGCGTTCCTTCAGGCCTCACTCTGTGGTCATCTCTTAACTTCTCTGTGTGTGGCACAGAGGGGCAGGAAGAGGAGTGAACTGAAAAAGCAGCATGGGTAGAGGACACTATCTGGCACTTTCGGAGAGCTCAGGATGCAAAGCTGCATTTTGTGATCTTACAAAATGTTTTTCCAATCCTCACCCACCTTGTAATGTTAACAATCTCCTTCACTGGATTTTATAGACTGGAGAAGAAAGAATCCACCTTTGGTTTAATTTTCAAGGAGTTTTCAGCTCTAACAAATTTTATTCTAGCTCCCAAAAGTCTTCCAAGAAAAAGGCCGTGGGGAAGCAGAGAGCAGAATGTGTGAGATGTGGGTGATGTTTACACGTGTGCCCTCACCCCGAGTTTCAGACTCTTACTAACAGAGTCACTGCCACGGTCTGTGAAAACTCTCATAGGTGGTTGGATTTCTAACCACAGAGTTAACACCAAAACTCTAAACAGACCTTTGTAATTGACAGAATTTTTTTCTTTCATCAGACAAGGTTGCTGATGCCTTCGCCCCAGAGTCACTAATACTAGCTTATGAAGAATAGCCATATAGTTTCATACACTTTATAACAAAACACAGGGGCCCTACTTCAATCAACTTTTCAGACTCTTTCATGGCTTCGCACATTGCATCCCCAGTGCTCAGAACGTGACTGATAACATTATAAATAGCCATCACGTATCTGCTGACTCTACACAATTTTGTCTGTATAATATTTGTAAAAGGAATTATTGGGTACAAAATGATATAGTATAGCCAGGCGTGGTGGCTCACGCCTGTCATCCCACCACTCGGGAGGCAGAGACAGGCGGATTGCTGAGTTCGAGGCTTGCCTGGGCTACATAGTGAACTCAGAGCCAGCCTGAACTACAAAGCAAGACCCTGTCTCAAAAAAAAAAAAAATGACATAGTATAAAAATGAGGAGATGGGTTCCTCTACCAGATAGCAAATGATAATGAAAAAAGAAACAATAAAATAGGCACTGAACAGCAGTAGACCAAAATCCTTTCCCTAGTGGAAATTATATTCTGATGACAAGAAATAAAGAAATATGTAAATAGAGAAGAGATCAGAAGTTCATAAAAGTTATGAAGAAGAGCTGAGTAAGGTGAGGAATAGAGAGAATTCCTGGTCCTTACCAGAGATTCATGTGGCAGCACTAGTGAGCTCATTAATCTACCCCATATAAATGTATGGGGACAAAAGGGTGAGATGTTGGAGGTGGTAGTTGGCTATATAGGTATCTGTCTGCCTATCATGTACTTATCTATCATCTATCTATCTATTTATCTATTGAAAGGGGAGAGATGCATAGATCAATATGCATTAAATATTAATATGGTATTTCTAAGTAGATTTTGCATTGTTTGCATTTTTTTGCTTTGTTCAAATTTTTAAAAAGTATGAGCACCATCATTTGTATTTTTTGAGTAAGTCACTCTGAAGGGGAAAAACAAAGAAAAAAGTAAAATTTTTAAAAAGATTTCAACAAAAGACTAATAATGATCCAGAAATGACACTTTGAGATATTCAAATGTGTGTCCATATAAAAATCTGTGTATGAATATTAATAGGTTTATTTAGAATTGCTGAACATAAACAAATGGCTGTACATCCATGGAAGGGAATACTACTCAGTGACAAAAAGAAGAAAGCTGTAGCATCATGAAAAGACACAGAGGATCCTTAAATATTAATGGTTAAGCAAAACAAAAACAAAAGAACAGGTTAAAAAGGCTATTATTGTTGGGTATGGTGGCACGTGCCTATAATCCCATCACTCAGGAGACTGAGTCAGGAGGATTGCTGCAAGTTTGAGGCCAGCCTGTGCTATGTAGATAGTTCAAGCCCAGCCTTGAGCCTTTAGCAAGACCCTGTTTCAACACCCCCCTCCCCCCCAAAATAAAAAGGCTACACCTGTATAGTTATACTTGTATGATGTTCTAGAAAAAAATAAACTATGAAGAGTAAAAAGATTACTTTCCTGGCTTTCAATGAGAAGGGAGGAAAGAAAAAACAGATGAGAAGCAGACTGTAGGGTAGTTAAACTATCAGTATGCTGGTGTACTGGTGGACATACGACATATATTTGTCAAAACTCATAAAATTATACAGCACAAAGTAAATGTTAATGAAGTGTTGGACTTTAAATGAACAGTAATGTATTAATAGTTTATTAGTGAGAACATAGGCCAACAATCCTTCCACTTATGAATAAGAACAGTACTAACTCTTGATTGTCATACAGAGCAAGGAAGGGCTGGAAGATAGCCATAAACTATTGTCGTTTTAAATCTCTTCCTAGTATTTTTTTCTTCCTTTTTTTTTTTTTTTGCAATACTGGGGATTGAACTCCAGCCCTTGTGTTTCCAAAGTAGGCACAGTACCACTTGAGCTAAATCCCCAGCTGTCCTAGTATTTTTTTTTTTTTGAGACAGGGTCTCACTGTGTAGTTCAGGCTGACCCTGAGCTCACTATGTAGCCCAGGCAAGCCTCGAACTCAGAAATCCTCCTGTCTCTGCCTCCCGAGTGCTAGGATTACAGGTGTGAGCCACCACGCCCAGCATTGCAGTATGTGGTATTGATTGCTGGTGGGCATGAGTCTCCATGCCCAGCACTGTATGTGGTTACCAGGATCGAACTCAGGACCTTGCGCTTGTGAGGCAGGCGCTGGAACCACTGAGCTAAATCTTCGGCCCCTGTCCTAGTATTTTTTAACTTGATCCTAACAAGTAAACAAGCCACACCCTCACACACATAGTTTAGATGCAAAATTTCATAAAAAGTAAACACCAGTTAATAAAACAAGACTGAGCACAAAACATTTTAAATAGTGAGATCATTAAAATTTTTACCTTTAAAAACGATTTAAAATAATGATTATGTTTTTTCATTCTTACTGAATTCAAGACTCATACATCTAAGTATTGTGAAAAAGTAGAATGCATTCTCACCTGAAGGACTTTCCTAATCCTTTTTAGATTGTGTATCAAGAGCAGGTTTTTCTCCTTGGAAACACGACCTAACTGTTCATCCAGTTGTATTAACAAATTTTGAAGCAGAATTGTTGCCATGGTTTCATTGTTAGAAGCTGCCTCCCTAAAAATCAAAGTATTATTACAATCAGCAAACAACTTAGTGAAATATCTATTTCTTTACCATATGAACTTCAAGGTGATGCATCTGTACTACAATGATAATCATTTAGAAGTTTTCTAAAATTTAACTGCATACATGGAAAGATGTTCACCATCACAGTTATCAGGGAACTGTAAATCAAAACTACAGAGAGATGTTACTTCACACTCATTAGGATGGTCATTATCAAAAAATGGATAGCAACAAAATGGAAATGAAAACCAGTCTTGGCAAAGACACGGAGTAACTGAAACTCTCACGTATGGAGGATGGGAATGTAAAATGGTCCAGCTGCTGTGGAAAATGTGTGATAGTCACACAAAAGATGATACATGAAATTACCACATGAGCCAATGGTTCTCTATTTGGATCTACACTTGAAAGAATTAAAATCAGAGACTTGAACAGATATTTGCTTGGCAAGGTTCATAGCAATTTCATTGGAAAGAACCCAAGGTGGATGGAAACAAACATCCAATGACAGAGGAACTGATCCAACTAGGGGTGGTACAAACAGACAAGTATGATGATTCAGCCTTGAAAATAAAATTCTGATACATGCAACACATGAGTGAATCTTGGAAATGTTATGCTAAATGAAAAACGTTAACCACAGAAGGACAAATAGTGTGAGATTCCGCTTTCACAGAATACTTAAAGTGATCACATTTACAGACAGAAAATAGAAACCTGGTTCCTAGGAGCTAGAATTGGAGGGACGGGAGGTCCTGTTTAATGAGCACAGTTTCACTTGAGTAAGATGAAAAAGTCCTGCAGGTGGAGGAGATAATAACTGCACAATAGTGTGAAAATACCTAATGTCACTGAGCTGTGTAGTGGAAAATGGCTAAAATGGTAAATTTTATATTGTGTATACTTTGCCACCACTTAAACAGGATGACCAAAAATTAAATGGTAGGGTGTGACCAGAGTTTGGAACAATGCTTATGATCAGGCAGTTTCACAGAAGGGAGGTTTCTGAGGTGCTTTCTCACTTATAAAGGCTCAACAGGGTTTTAGGAGGTATTATCAGTGTAGAGTAGGTTATTTATTTTCAAGGTGATCCTAGGAAGGACAGAGGAGCCAGCCAGGAAGGTGCTGGCACTGAATCCAATTCACACAGACGGTGAGAGGCAGGACTTGAGGTGTTTGGGGAGGGTGAAAATTGCCAGAGAAAGGGGAACAGGAGCTCCTAAAGAGAATATTTATTACACTGAGTCTATGGTGGTGAATTGATACAATGCATGGATTCTCTCTTTTTTTTTTTTTTAGTATGTTAAAAAATGTTGGAGGTGTTTTGGCTCACCGAGAAAACTGGTAAGTTTTCAAACTTGTGGATGAGACTAGAAAGGATAGTGCCCCCCCAACCTTTGAGAAGGCCTTCCAAACCCCTAACAAAATTCAGTACTTAAAAAGGATGTGTCTATGCATCAAAAGAAAACTGTGGAATAAATTCACATGGACAGATCATAAAGCATTTGTATATCAGCTTCTAGGGAAAGTATGTTTGATCCTACCAGTCTTGGTTTTCAATCCACTGGGCCAGCAGATGTCTTATTTCCATAGGAAAGTTGTCATCATAGAATTGATCTACTTGCTCCAAAAACTTGATTTCTAACTGTTGAACTTGATTCCACTGAGCCATGCTGTAACAAAGGAGGGGGAAGAGTTTAAAATATTGATTGATGGCGGTGGCCCATGTTTACTTCTTTCCTTGGATTTCATTTGACTAAATTACATCACTAGAGACAAGTTTCTCTATTTTTATACTCATTCAAAGACAAAAGAATGCTTTCAAACCAAAGACAGGGCAATTCCTCTTCGTTCGGTTGTGAGTTATCCCTAATGAGGCACACGGTCTCCTTCCTCTACCCTTGACCACATCCTTTCTTGCTCTAGCGTGACCTTCTGTTCCCCCTCCCCCAGGAAGCGTTCTCTGCCCTCCCCCCAACACCCCCAGTCCTGCCCCAACTTTTCTGACTATATTCTCAGCCAGCTCCTTTCTTGGCCCTGGTCTCTTCCATCTATCAGCCCTCAAGTAGCTTGAAGAGACAGAACTCAAGAACACAGACCACCTCCCAGGACCTCCACAAGGTTTTATTTCTGAGGAATAACCTTCAACTTCTTTTACATGAAAGTCCCTAAACCTATTTTTTTTTTCTTTTCCTTCCTTTACTTCAGATTTGCCTGGCTTCTGGCGAGCTTTATATTCTTTTTTTTTTTTTTTTTTTTTGAGACAGAGTCTTGCTTTGTAGTTCAGGCTGGCCCTGAGCTCACTATGTAGCCCAGGCAAGCCTCGAACTCAGCAATCCTCCTGCCTCTGCCTCCCGAGTGCTGGGGCAAGCTTCATATTCTTGACTGCTAGGCTGTCATCGAGAAATTTCATGTCTGCATTCCCACAGATTCTAGTTCTGTCAGTTCAAAATACTTAACTCATAAATATTTTTATTTCTTTTTGTGGTGATCTACAGTGGCTGGGAAAAGCTTTTAAAGTTGACCTTTACTTTGTCTCTGATGTGTATCTGATAGTGGTTAAACCCTCAGGTCACCTAAAGAAGAAGAAACCACACTTGATGTCTATTTGGCTGCCTGGCATGAAACAGAAGCATGTATTTCCCCCTGTGTAACCCCGCTTTGACCAACGTGGAGGCTCTACACGTCTGGAGAGTTAATGTGAATGTGTCTCCTCACTATTTCAGTATTTCCTTTCCTTTAAGTGAAAATTCTTAGTTTTGTCAGTAACACAAACCAAGTTTTGTCTTAAGTTTTGTCAGGTCAAAGAAAAACCCTTGTGTGATTAATCACCAGAGTAATTTAATGTATTTCAAGCGCAGGTGAAGGTATCTTTTTGCTGATAGAAGATCATGATAATAAATTTCATATCCATGTTCTCCAGCCTGCAAACTGAGCCCTGTCTGTGCATCTTTTCCTAAGTTCACAATAAAGTTTAAAGTGTGAAGGAAGAAAATTGTAGCCAATATTTTACTAATGGAGAGCAAGTGGGAAAAGAAATTATCTTTAATTTGCATATCTCTTTATGCATTCATATGAAAACCTTTGGATGTTGCAATTCTAGGCATATTGTAAGTGCTACATAAATACCTGCTAAAAGAGGAATTAAATGAGTAAAATGGTGGATAATAAACATCATTTTGACTTTTAAAAGTGAAAAAAGAAATCCTCAAGGCCAAAGAAGTGACAAGAAATTAATGACAAGTGAAAATGGAAGCTGAAAATAGCATTACAATTTTTTTTTCCTTTTGAGACAGGTCTCCCTAAATCACTAAACTGCGCAAGCAAGGCTGGGACTCTCCATTCCCCCCTGCCTCCCAAAGTGTGTGCCCCTCTCAGGGGCCACAGTATCACCTGAGACGACTGTTACGACGTCCTTTCTGTGATTTGGACGAAATGTTTCTTCTAAGAATTAATTAAAGTTAAATGATTTCCAGACTTGTGTCTCCCTTGAAAGGGTTGAACTCAAAGCAGAAGAAGGAGGGAAATTAGGTGTAAATCCTCCGGACACTGTCCGTCATCGCAGCCCCTGGAAATAATGCCCTCAGACCTCCTTCAGCACGTTTCTTTTTTTTTTCATAAGGCGAATTTTCTTGTCCTTTGACAACCAGTGCGAATGGGGGCGCCTGACCCCACCATCTGCTCCATCCCTGGGAGCGGGTGAGAGGGATACTAGATCCTGGACCTGAACTCGCGCGGCAGACGACTGCCCTACAAGATCACTGGCACAGATGTATGATGAGGAAAATGTGGTATTTACACACAATGGAGTACTACTTTGCCATTAAAAAGGACAGTTTTAGTCATTTGTAAGGAAATAGATGCACTTTGAGACCATAACGTAACGTGAAGTCAGACATCACATAGCTTCTCATACATGCGAAACCCAAAGTGAACACATTTAAAAATAAATAAATAGATAGATAGATAAATAAATAAATAAATGGCAACAGAAAACAGAATTATAGCCCTTTTCTCAGAAGAGGGTCTAGAGATAGGAGGAAAAGACAGGGAAGAGAGGGGAAGGAGAATAAAAAGAATTAGGACGCGTTATTCCTATGTACCCACTGCCCGCCATCAGGGTCATCCTCACGCACTGCAAATGGGTCCCAAGAAAAGTACAAAGAGTCGCTCGCCCTCGTCAGAGCCCCGGCCTGGCGCCCCGCTCCGCCCGCCCGCGCTCTTACCTGGCCGCCCGCTGGCGCGCTGCAGGCCCAGTGCGCGCTCGCCGGCCCGAGGGCCGGGGCGCCCGGCGCGGGGATTTGCATCTCTCCGCCCACGGAGGCTTTCCTGTGCGTCAGCGCCCGGGCGGCCGGGCGGCGGGGACTTTACTCCGGTCTTCCCCGCGCCGCCCTGCCGGCCGCGGGCGCAGGCCCAGCCGGGGCGCCCCCTGCCCGGACCTCCCGGCCGCGCGGCGGGGCCCGGGCGCCGCAGCTCGGGGCGGGGCGCGCGGCCAGGGCGCGGGGCTTTCCCAGGGGCGCGGCCGAGAGCCGGGAGACCTGCCGCCCTGAGCGCGCCCCCCGCTCGCCCGCTTCCGGCCCGACTCCCTGTGCCTGGCGGGCCCGAGCCAGCGTCCGCGGGGCCAGCGCCGCCGGTCGCGTCCGAGCCCGTCTGTGACGCGGCCTGCTCTGAACCTGAGCTGGCAGGAGCCGGCCTCGCGTGCAGACCCGCTTCCTGAGCGCGGGGCCCGACCGAGGGCGGAGCGGGGCCAAGCCTCCGGGATGCCGCCTGTGTGCGCCCTCGGCTCGGCCCCCTGGAGAGAGAGATGGCCTCCTCCGTGCGTGCAGTGGCTCTGGAAAAGTTCAGTAAAACGGAGACAAAATCCAGAGGAAGACGGACAAGGGCAGGCAGAGAAGGATGCTCCATCTCGTTACGCCCCGCACAGCACCATACCAGGGTGCAAGGCCCACGTCCCCGCCTCTGAGCGGCCGCGACCCAGGGCCGCGCTCTGATTTTCCCAGAGCACCAGAGCTTAGATCTGCCACCCCGCGCCTCCTCCGCATGTCAAGTCAGCTTTCCTACCACTCTGAACCGACTGCTCAGGGAGGCCTGGTCCTGGGCAGTTTCTGGAGTTCCTGTTGTGGGCATTTCAGTGCCCAGTTCAGGCTATTCCATAACTTTCCAGGCAAGACCTGTTTTCCTCTTAAGAAGTGGCTGCTGGCGATAGGAAAAAGTCCAAATCCTTGGAGGTCAAAGTTCAGTTCAGTCTGAAACTTTTCTCCTCTATGCAGCCCAGGATGAGGAGCTGTCTCCTCAGCTACGGAGGTTAACCGGACACATTTCACCATTGGTTTCCCCTCTGACCAGAAATTTCCTCCACAGCTTACCCACTCAGAACCCTGTCCTTCCTAGGGAAGACTTCATGCAGGACCCAAATCCATCGCAACTTTGCCTGCTCTTGACGCAGGAGAGTTAAGCCCTAACTCCCCAGCTGAAACGCGAGTTCGTGTTCTCTAAAAATCGAAGAATGAATTTTAGGAACAACGGAGGTTTGAGTAGGAAAATTTTATTGAGAGAGAAAGCTTCTGCCTTAAGAGAGACAGAAGGGGGGCCCGGAAAGTGGGTAAGACCCCTACCTCACTTTTTAGAGGGCTTTTATGGAGCAAAGCCACGAGGTGAGGTGGGTCTGAAATAGGGGGCTACCAATAAGATTTTAAAAAGTGGACAGGTTACAATTAACCAATGAGTACAGTGGGGAATTAACAATCAGACAGGAATTTTGATTTTGACTCTTTTCCGGGGAGGTGGGTTAAAGCGTTAGCCTTTCACCCCTGGAGGTTGGAGCCTTCTTTAGAATATCTGATGGCTCCTTGTTTGGAATTTCAATGAGCTATTTATCTTATACGGGTGGGGTAGCTTTTCTCCCTGGCAGCGGTAACCTCCAAGTTGGTTTTTTGGTTTTCTTTTAAGGGCCAGTCCTATCTATCTGCCTACATATGTCTAGCTGGCTTTTCTACCTATAATACTCTCATCTGTCCCACTTCCTGCTCAGACTAGTGCTGTCTAGGAGAAATAAAAGACGAGCTTGAACATGGAATTTAAATTTTTTTTTTTTTTTTGGAGACAGGGTCTTGTTTTGTAGTTCAAGCTGCCCCTGAGCTCACTATGTAGCTCAGGCAAGCCTCGAACTCAGCAATCCTCCTGCCTCTGCCTCCCGAGTGCTGGGATTACAGGCGGGAGCCACCACGCTCGGCTTGGAATTAAAAAAATTTTTTTTTTGAGACAGGGTCTTTGTAGTTCAAGCTGGCCCTGAGCTCGCTATGTAGCACAGGCAAGCCTCGAACTCAGCAATCCTCCTGCCTCTGCCTCCCGAGTGCTGGGATTACAGGCGTGAGCCACCACGCCCGGCAGGAATTTAAAATTTTTAACAGCCACATTAAAATAGGAAAAGGGAACAGGTGAAATTAAGGCTAGCCTCATATCTACAAAATATTGAGAATTTGGCATAAAATCAATGCAGACCCTCTTAATGAGATACTTTGCATTCCTGGTTTCAAACTAACTCTCTGAAGTCTGGTGTGCTTATTTCGCACATAGCCCCAGGCAATTCAAACCAACTGTATTTCTAGTGCGTAAAAGCCCCACAGGGCAGCAGCTACCATCAAGGATTGAAGGATTTAGACCACTCCTCTGGCAGTTTTTTCTTCCTGCGGGGCATCTTTAGTCACACTGAGTTTACAGATGCTAATTATGGCACCCAGTACAGACCAGCTAGAGGCTCCTTGCAGGACTCCCTCGACCCTTCTCAATTCTTTGGTCTCAAAATGCTCTTACAACTTTTTTTTTAAATTGTTGACAGTTTTCCTCAATCTTTGTACCTTTGTTCTGCGGGAAGATTTTATTCACTGCATTAAAACTTAAAGCTGATAAAAATCAAAGTATTCATTTAAAGTTAGAATAGTCTGCCCATTATATGCTAAAATAACAATTGAGTTTTTAAAAAAAACTATGTCTTCCAACCAAAATATTAGTAAGGGTGGTACTGATTTACATTTTAAAATCTCTTCAATATCTAACTTGAGAGAAGATAGCTGAACTCTCATATCTGCTTCGGCACTTTATCTGTTGTAAAATGCTATTCTGCAAGAAATGTTTGAAGAAACACAAAAAAAGATTTAGACTGACATAGCTATGTATTTAGAGAAGGGAAGAGTACAACTGTAGTATAATTTTCAGGTAGTGTAGTCGTTCCTCTTTGAGATCGCAGCAAAACTCAGCAGCAAGTTTCTCAAGGGCTAGTTGCACTGTGGAATACAAAACCTTATCAATAAGCTCTGTATGTCATCACATCAAAATCCACCGGAGTCTCTTGTGTTTCAAATGGAACCTTTGCCCATGCAGTTTTGTGGCACATTGGTCATTTGGAAAATATCGGTCCATTGAATGCAGACACACAAAAGCTAAAGAGCTGACACATTTCACTGCACAACAATAGAAATTCACATCAGGCCCTGTTGCTCCTGGTCTCATGGGAGCAGCGTTTTACACCATGGAATGGAATCAAACTCAGGGTGATGGCTACTTTCTTTCCATTCTACTCTTTTCAAAGGGTCTAATTTTATGAACAACAGATATTGCCAGCTGTTTTCTGAGAAACCAGATTGTCACTTCAGCAGCTCAGTCTCACGAGTGTTCCTCTTCGAGGTGGCCACGGCCCTTGAAAATCTGTGCGTCCCGTTTCCGTACCTGAAACGTGTGCTCGGTGCTGAAGTTTAGGAAAATTAATCCCTTTTACCATTCACTGAAATTGTTGTGAAGCACAAGTACTGTCTTAAAAGTTTTATTGTGAGTATGTGATGGTGAGGAATGCAAGAACAACTAGCACACGGCGACACTGCTTCGTTTCATGCCAATATTGCTTTGGTGACATTGGCACAGCAGCACGAAAGCCAAAATTATATTAGTGCTATTATGAAAATAGTTTAGTCTTGTGGACCCTGGAAAGATCTTGGGGCCATTCACAGGGATCTTAAGATCACTGAGAACCTTTGCTCTGTTTGCGGCACCCTCTCTATGGCAATCAGTCTACCCGGATGTGGATATCATGGGGGAATCTCTTTCCCACTGAACATCCACCTTAGACCCACTGTGTCCCCTATTTCATGAACAGGGCCAGACATCTAGAAAAGGCACCACCGTGTCCACCGAGCTCTGAAATCAAGTCTAAATGACTAACTCCTCAATTTCTTGGTCCTGCACTGACTCTGGCCAAACTCCAGCCAAATAAACAAATACTAAAATAAATTCTGCGGCCGGGCGTGGTGTAATCATACCTGTAATCCCAGCACCCGGGAGGCAGAGGCAGGAGGATTGCTCTGAGTTCGAGGCTTGCCTGGGCTACATAGTGAGTTCAGGGTCAGCCTGAACTACAAAGCGAGGCCTTGTCTCAAAAAACTAAAATGAATTCTCTGTAAAATTTCCCAAACTCCAAAGTCCCCTACAGATTCCTTTCTTCCTACTAAACTAGCTCCGATTCCCTGGTTATGAGTCCTGTACCTAATTTGTGTTGCCTCATTCTAATAAGTTTCTCTGTTAGGGATAATACATTTTGTTTTTCTTTTAGAAAAGTAGATTCTAGTTCTAGCTTGCCAGTTTCCAGCAGTATGAGGTGGGGCAAGTTATGTAAATTGTCTGAATTGCAAAGCCCCTGTCTGTAAAAATACAGATATTATCTCTACCCCCACCCCACCCCTAACATTGATAGGAAGATTCGAAGATCTAAAGTAACGCGGGAAAAGGAGCTATGGAAATAGTTGTTATTAATAGATTAACCATTAAGTTTGGAGAAACCATTCACCCCCACACACATACAGATAAGCAAAGGGAGTGGGCGGGGCATGAGCAGGTTTCCACTCAGGGGAAAGAGAGCGGATTCTAAGTGCATCTCCCTGTTTCCACTGTGTCCAGCTGGGCTCCTTCTGTGGGAGACGGAGAAGAAAAGAGGGGAGACATTCTTCACTGCCGGGGAGAGAGTCATCTCCCTCTTTCCAGCCCTTGTCCCAAGAATGCACACATCTGCCCCTGGGAAACTCGAGTGAGCTGAACTCAGAGGCTGGACGGGTGGAAAAGGACACACAGAGAGATACTGCCCGCGCCAGCTACCCGCGGGACAAGTCCCCTGTGTGAGTGAGACCCGCACTTCTCCATGCAGGTCGCTCGAGCTCCATACCGAGGGGGAGAAAGTCTGGGTGGAGCCGCCTTTCCAGTGACTGTGCCCCTCCTACCGACCCCTCAAAACACAGCAGTTGATGAATCTCAACTTTCTTCCAAGGAAGAACAGAGCTTGCTTGGCTCTCAGGGCAGGCTGGATGATGGGGTGCGGGAGGGGGTGCACCGTTTCACCGAATGGCAGCTCTCTGTTAGGGCTCTGAGCACTGTCACCGTCCTCTCTGTCTGACAGGTAACGAGACAGAAGTCAGCAAGGCTCATCACAAGCGGGGGACACTTTCAGGATTCGAACTCAGGACATATCCAGAAAGGATAAATATATCCATCCTGCTGGAGACACGCCAGTGTGAATCCCATCACTGCTCAACTCCGATGTATCAGTGACATGCAAATCTCACCTGCTCCCATGAGGAAAGCAAAAACTGCTCAGAGAGCTGTGGGACCGGACAGTTTAATGCTTTAAACATGGATTCCAGAAAAGGGGGCTCACGGCACAGTCTGCCGCTAAAATGAGGCATCTGCTCTGATTCCCCAGCATCTCCTGGGGGCTGCAGAGTCAGGCCTGCGGTGAGAAGCCCCTGACAGGGCACGACCTCGGGTGTGCTGCTGCCAGAGTGCCAGGGTGTGTGGTGCTAGGGCACCTGCTTCCTTGTCAAGCAAGGAGGTTAAAACATAGAATAAGATAACTGAATTTTTTCTCCAAACAATTTGGCTTATCTGGTTCAAGAGCCCTTAAACCACCCTATTATATTTTATATATTTGTTCATATGTTGGTTTGTCTCAGAACTGAGTATTTAGTCTGTCCTGTTTCGGTGTCTAGCTCAGTGCCTGGCACACATCAAGCATTCAGTGTTCACTTTACCGACAGAAGGCTGCTAGAGAGCTCGGCCACCGTCACCCGCCCTCCCTGAGGTGGGCAGCTCGCTAGTGACCGGTCCTGTGTGGGTCCTTCAGTCCCACCGTGGCTGTCACTGCCCTTTGTAATTATACGAATGTCTTACATTGATGGGCTTGCAAAGTTTTACACAGTGGTTAGAATTTATTACCATATATTAACTTTATCCAAACAGCAAATGGATGAGAAAGAAGGGGTCATCTTTCAATCTCTCTGACTCTTTGTCTCTCACAAATATTTTAGGAAGTGAGCCAAATTTGGTAAAATACCTTCATTAAGTAACCTCAGTGGTAGGAGAAGGAGGAATAGCTGAAAGATTCCCTTTGAAGACATAAGTGGACACTTGGGAAGTGGAGCAGATAAAAGAGATACAGAGGGGGTTAGAGAGGGTGGGACTGGGGAAGGAGAAAAACCAGGCCTGGAACATGCGAAAAATAAAAAAAAAAGGAGTATATGATACATTTCTAGGTCTAATGACCTGGTTGAGAAGTCCATATCAAGTTATTTATGTTTCCCTTGCATACCTCCTTTTTCCATCCAGACTACACAAAGGACCCATATTGCTTTGTTTGTGGTGGTATTAAGGGAAGTGAACGGAAGGAATATTTTTAAAGTTGGGTGTATCCTTTAATGCACTTAGATACTCAATTTGTTTTATTAGTGTGCAAATAGTACACATACCTTGTTATATTTGCATCATATTGCCTCTCTCCTTTTTCAGTATGACCATAAATGATATCATTACAATGTTCCAGTTGTTCATTGCAATTAATCCATATATTGGCATCACATTCTACTAGTTCTGTAAGTGTTCTTGGGATTGTCTGCATATGCAGTCATATTCTCTGTGAACAAAGATGGTTTTATTTCTTATCTTCCTGTCTGTATACATTTAATGTGTTTTCTTTACCTTATTGCAGTAGCCAGCCTTTCCCATGACTAATAGGAGAGACAAGAGAGGGCATCTTAGCCTTGTTCATGATCTTGAGAGGAAAGCATTTGGTCTCTTACAAGTATGATGTGCGCTTTCATTCTAAGTCCTTTGTTAGATTAAGAAAGTTTGTTTTTCTTCTTTTTCTAAAAAAGTACTTATGAATGAATATAAAATTTTGTCATATTTTCTTTTTTGCATCCGTTGATACCGTCATATGATTTCTCTTGCTTAGTGTGTGGATATGATGAATTATGGTGGTGTTCTAGTGTTAAACTAGTCTTGAATTCCAGTACTAAACTGTACTTGGTCGTGCTGTATTATCCTTTATACACATGCCAATTTAATTGGCCATTTTTTAAAAAAAATTGTCATCTATTTCCATGAGAGACATTCGTCTGTAGCTCATTTGTAATGTCTGTGATTTTGTAATTAGGGTACTGATGTTGTGAAAATGAATTTGAAAGTATTTTCTTTGTCTTCAATTTTCTGTAAGAAATTGTGCAGAATTGGCATTATTCCTCAAATGTTTGAAAGAATTCATCAAGGAGTCCTCTGCCCAGATTTTTGTGGGAAAATTTTAAACTATAATTTATTTTTTAATTAGTTCCAGAACTATTTAGGTTATTTGTTTTTTTTTCATCAGTGAGCTTTAATACTTTGCATCTTTCAAAGAATCTTTCCATTTTACCTGATATGTTACTAGAGGCATTATTATTTTTTTAGTTTATTTTTATCTTTATTGGTACATTGTACATACACATCATGATCACACTCAGTATTTGGAATTTGTACCAGTATATGACACAATTTAATTCTCTTTCCCATTCCCCTACCTACCCCACAACCCCATCCCCTAATTACATAAACTTTATTTCCCTTTTTTAATTATCATCACATTTTTTCTTTATCCCTCATTACTTACCCCTCCACCACATTTCCCTTTGAATATTTTCCATTTCATAACATCCATCATACATTCTAGAACTAATTAACATCTACAGTTTCTCATACCAGAGAACAGATATGATATTTACACATCTGTTACATATTTATTTCACTTACAAGTATGTCCTGAAGGTACATCCATTTGAGTAGAAATGACTCAAACTTATCATTCTTTAAGACAGAGTCATACTCCATTCTATAGAAAAACCACATCTTCTTTGTCCAGTCTCCAGTTGATGGGCATTTGGCTTGTTCCCAAGATTGAGCTATTACAAAGTGAGCTGTTATGAACATGGGTGCACATATGTCACTGTGATATGATTCTTTTAATTCTTTTGTGTATATTCCTAGCAGGGCAATAGCAGGATCAATTGGGACCTCTAACCCTAGTTTTTTTTTTTTTTGAGACAGGGTCTCGCTTTGTAGTTCAGGCTGGCTCTGAGCTCACTATGTAGTCTAGGCAAGCCTCGAACTCAGCAATCCTCCTGTCTGCCTCCCAAGTGCTGGGATTACAGGCGTGAGCCACCACGCCCAGCACTTAACCCTAGTTTTTTGAGAAATCTCCACACTGACTTCCATAGAGGTTGTACCAGTCTGCATTTCCACTAACAGCAGAGAAGGGTTCCTTTTTCTCCGCAGTCTTGACAGCATTTGTTGTTGGCTAATTTCAAAATAGCAGCCATTCTTTGTGGAAGAGGCATTATTTTAATATTCCTCTTCTTAGTTATCTGTAAAATCTGTAATTTTTTACTATCTGTAAAATCTATATTAATGTCATCTTTCCCAGCCTTGATATTGGTAATTGGTGATCTCTCTCTCTCTCTCTTTTTTCCCCCAAGACAATCTGACTAGAAGTTCATCAACATTATTGATCTTCTCAAAGAACAAGCTTTTGATTTCACTGATTTTCTGACTCTATTTCATGGATTTTTGTTCTTGTTGTTATATTCTTTTCTCTGTTTACTTTTGTTTCATTTTGCTGTTCTTTCTAATGTATCTTAAGGTGGAAGCTTAGGTTATTGATTGGAACTTTTTTCTCCTAGTCTGAGCATGTACAGTATTACTTCCCCTTTTTAAAAACATTACTTATTTCCCCCCGTTACCAGGGCCTTGCGCTTGCCAGGCGGGTGTGATGCCACCGAACCACACCCCCATCCGTGTTTCCCCTTTTCTTCAGCTTCACTTGGTCCCACGGAAGTCACTATATTGCACAGTTCAATTTTCATTCATTCCAGTCAGAGTCCTGTCTAATTTCTCTTGTGAATCCTTCTTTGGCATATTGGGATGTGGTGGTGTTTGTGTTTATTTGTTTTCAGGACTTTTAAAACTTTTTTCTGTCCTGAGACTCGAACCCAGGGTCTCAGGCACACTAGACAAGAGCTGAAGGGTGAGCTACATTCCCAGTCCTGTTTATTTTAGAAGTTTGGCATTTAATTTCCAGGTAATTGTTAATACTTGGAGATTTTCCAGGTGTTTTTTTTTTTCCCACACTTTCATCCCAGACTGTGCTCTATTCTGTGGGTGTTTAGAATCAATTCACATATCAGGATGTGCTTTCTACTCCTCTGCGGTCTCGTGTTCTTCCAAGAACAGGTCACACTGATCAACTGCATTCTTCAAGTCTTCTACATCCTTCCTGACTTTCTGCCTATGTATTCTTTTTATCAGAATAACACAATCTTTGAGCTATGAATCTGGATTTGTCTACTTCTGATCCTTTCACTTTCTGTTTTGTGCATTCTGAAGCCCTGCCATTATGTGCCTAAGCGTTGAGTATTGTGTAGTTCTAGGTCAGGCTGAAATGCTGATCAGGCCACGTTCTTCCCTTTCCCACGAGGAGATGACTCCATCATCTCCGCAACATCTCCTGCTCTAAAGTTTCTTTGGGCCTATATTTATAGCGTCCCTACAGCTCTCTTTAATTAGTGTTAGCATCGTACGTAGTTTTCCTGATCTTTTATGTTTCATGGATGTATTTATTTGAATTTGAAATGAATTTCTTGTACATGAAATACAACAGGATTTCCTTTTTAGAATCTGGTTTGGCCATTTCTGCCTTAGTCATGTGTTACAAGACGTGACTACTCTATACCACACCTTGTGTGAGCTTCAGAACTCACACTCCTTTGGAGACTTTCTGCCTCCTCCAGCCCTGGGTAGGTCCTTTCAGACATGGACAAGCAGGAGACGGGGTGGAGTCAGAGGGCCCTGAGCAGCCTCCTCAGGAAACTTGCCCTGCGTCTGGCCCGCACTCTGAGCTCTGCCTTCTGCTCTCTGAGAAGTTGCCAGGCTCTTCTCCTGCACAGAAGCTTGGAAACTTGCTCCAGAAAGTGAGCTGGAGGAGAAGGGACCGCCTCACCTCTCCACTCGCCCCGGGATCATCCTCTACCTGGGAAGGGGAGAGGGGGCCTCCCCTCTGCCAGAGCTGGCCAGACCAAACGAACAAGACTGTGTCCACCATGAGCTTTTAAAAGTGCACTTACGGCACATATCAGTGTGTCTGAAACTGAAATCTAAGTGGGGTCCTTGACAACCCTAATTCCACGTCAGTTCGTCATGTCTAAAGACCAAAGTCCCCAGAGACTCTTCTAGGTGCCGGAACAGTTGTTCAGAAATCTGTTCAGTTCAGTGTGAAGTAGTTACTGGGTCCCTTTTACGCTCATCACAAGGACAACGATTCAGAATTTCACAGGCAGAAAAGACAAAATAAGCATGTGAAACTAGCCAGTGCTCAGCTGGATGAAAATGCTAACCTTAGAAGCTGCAGGGAGTCATCAGAAGCCAGGAGATGAGATGGAAGGAAGAACAAGGGCAGAAGAAAGAAGAAAGAAAGAGAAATGGGAGGGGGGAAGAGAAAGGGATGTTTCCTCTTTTTCTCTTTCTTCTTCTCTTCCTTCTCCTCCTTCTCCTCTTGCTTCTTCTTCTTCTTTTCTTTCTTTTTTAGTGCCAGGGATCAAACTCAAGACCTTGCTCTTGCAAGGCTGGTGCCAGAACCATTGAGCTAAGTCTTCAGTAGGAATGGCTCTAATGCTAAGGTGCCCCAGGGGTGAGTCTTCCCTCTGAGCTGTCACGGCGTGATGACTTCTGTGATCTGGCCTGGATTCCTCAGGGTGGAGTCACCATGGTGAGAGTCTGTCCACTCTGAGCCATGAGCATTTTCATACTGGGCTACTATGGAAAATGGGGTGGGAAGGGACAGGGTGAAGTTCAGTTGTATGGATGGAGCAGAGGAGGGAGGCAGGATGGGGCCCAGTGGGCTTCAGATGATTGTTTTGTTAGGAATCCTTTACCCCTCACACCTAGAGGTCTGAGAACTAACAGAAAGTCACTCAGTGAAGCAGCCCCTAATCGGGCCTTGGGAATGTAAGGTCCTGTAGGACAGGAACCAGTGAGGGCCTGTGGAGGATTGTTTTTACTGGCCGCTGCTGATCTGGACTTTCACAAGAAAAATTGCCTAAATTTCAATTGTTAGCATAATTTAAAAACTTCAGCCACACACTCACCAGTCTCCACCCACAAGGCCACAGTACAGCCTGGTCCTACACTGCTCTAACCAAATCATATGCACCTGGAGGAGAGCATGTGCCTATTTTCCTTCTCTGTTCTAAAGTGCTATTTCCCAACCCCCATCACTCTTCATATTATTTCTAATACGTCCTCTGAAAAACAACAGGGAAAGGGAAGAAAGATGAAGAGAGGTGACCTAAATATTACCCTTTATAGCAAGATGGGTGGGTGCAAATACCTATCTTGAAGGACAGGAACTGACACAGCTCTTCCCACCCCGAACATTTATCAGTTTGATCTGAAAAAGAAGGAAGCAGTCCATTGCAGACAAATGCCTGGGAATTCCTGCTCCCCCTAATCTCCAAAGAAAAAAGCACCTCAAACTGCTACTCAAATGGTGCAAAACCCATCAGTAAAAGAGTTTGGCATTCTTTTCTTCCATGTGTAGAAATGGCCAATGGCCGTGCACAAAAAGAAACTAAAAGAATCCAAACCCAGCTAAATTAGACACTTCCACAGAAGGTGAGCCTAGGTCAGTAGCTCCGTTGGGCAAAAAGAATGAATTCACTCTTAAAAGCGAAAGCTAGTGTTATCTTTTCCGGGAAGCGTTTGATTGCACAGCGGCAGATCTTCATTGTGCGTCTGGCTCCTTGCACTTTTCTGTGTGGACCCCCGAGTTGTCCTTTCTGTGCTAGGTGGGAGCGGTGGGGCATAGTTTTGCATACAGTTAAAGAACACCGTTTTGAAGAGAAAAACACTTTAAAAACAAGTCAGTTCTGGGCGGGAGATTTAGCTCAGTGGTTCCGGCGCCCACCTCACAAGGGCAAGGCCCTGAGTTCGATCCCAGCAACCACATACAATGCTGGGCGTGGAGACTCACGCCCACCGGCAATCACCACCACATACCACAGTGCCGGGCGTGGTGGCTCATGCCTGTCATCCCAGCGCTTGGGAGGCAGAGACAGGAGGATTGCTGAGTTCGAGGCTTGCCTGGGCTACATAGTGAGCTCAGGGCCAGCCTGAACTACAAAACGAGACCCTGTCTCAAGAAACAAAACAAACAAACAAACAAAAAACCAAGTCAGTTCTACTGCATCAGCTGTCAAAGCTGATTGACTTGCAGATGGTTTCTTGGCTGCTTCCGAGGCTGGAATACTAAGCAAGCACCAGAGGGCAGTATTCCCACATGGAAATAGCTGACAACTTGCTGAAAATGGAGGCTGCCTTTGAATTTATCTCTAAGAGTCCTGTCACATTTAAACACGATGGCTATTATTCTGCAGCCTTTTGTCATCTGCAGTTGCATAATGGCTTGTCCCCAGTTGTCACAGGCTCTGGAGAATTAATAAACCGGGCCCCACCCACTTGCTCTTGGCTGTCAGCTAGGTTGTCCTTTACACCAAAATGGATGTGGGTGGGAAGAAGAAGGGTTGTGACTAATAATACTTATGTCACAAGATGGTAAAGATTTATTCCTGACTTAGTGTAGCTTGCATATCTGACCGATGACCTTGGTCAGTTTCAGACCTGAGCTAGGTATTTAATTTAGGTAAAAATCTCCATGCATGAGGCGTATGGACCCTACAGGGGTGATGATGTCAAACATGCCTCAGGATCTTTTGTATTTCCATAACATTCAGTATTCACCCAAACCCAGAGCATCTAAGAGGGTCAATTTGAATAGTAAAGTCCCCTGCTTGTCCCTTCCAAGACTCTGAGGCCATCTTCTCTTGTTTGTTGATTGGCTTTTACAGAAAATATTGTCTAATTCTCTAAATCATCTCTCATAGAAAGGCAAGGCCACCGAATTCAGTTCCTCATTGCTGCTGGGGATAGGAAACTCCACAAGGAAATCGCAAGGGTAGGAGCCATTTTTACCAAGTACTTCTGGGGATGTAAATCATGGATTGATAAAAGCCAGAGATTCTTTAGTATCGGGTGGGCAGATCTCCAGGAGCATCTGCCCAGGCTCCTTCTAGATGGCAGTTAGTCTGTCTGCAGCTTGGCCCAGGTGCCACAGTTGGCCATGTCTCACCCTGCAGAAACAGCCAGTCAGCCAGAACGCAGAGCTGGACATTCCTGGGCCTCAGTGATAACGGGTCCTATGTGCTGTGGTCCCCTTGCCCAGAATCTACATATGCTTACGGTAAACAACATGTTTGACCTCTGGGATGGCCATGAAAATATTTAAACTAAAACAGACACTGGCCCCCTAGAGGTAGGATGCGTGCTCTTTGTTTTGATTTTTAACTTTCCACCCCACTGGATGCTTCTTAAGATTTTTTTTTTTTTTTTTTTTTTTTCAGGCAGGGTCTTGCTTTGTAGTTCAGGCTGGCCCTGAGCTCACTGTGTAGGCCAGGCAAGCCTCGAACTCAACAATCCTCCTGTCTCTGCCTCCGGAGTGCTGGGATGACAGGCGTGAGCCACCATGCCCGGGAAGAATTTTGACTTCCCAAGGTTGACAGACAGGGGAAATGACTAGCTCATCCAGTCAAAAGATCTTTCTGCATGGTCCGGAGATTTAGCTGAGTGGTTCCAGTGCCTGCCTCGCAAGTGCAATGTCCTGAGTTCGATCCCGGTGACCACATAGAATGCTGGGCGTGGTAACTCAAGCCCACCAGCAATCAATAAAATCAATATCACATACCACAGTGCCGGGCGTGGTGGCTCATGCCAGTAATCCCAGCACTTAGGAGGCAGAGGCAGGAGGATTGCTGAGTTCGAGGCTTGCCTGGGCTACATAGTGAGCTCTGGGCCAGCCTGAACTACAAAGTGAGACCCTGTCTCAAAAAAAAAAAAAAAAATAGATCTTTCTGCGGAGGACAGACTCTCCAGATAGAGCAACTCATGCTTCCCAAAAGCCACAGCGCCACGTGTAAGAGCTACCCTGCCTCTGCTGCCCTTCCAAACCCAGACTGTTGGAGTCAGCTGCGGCCATGCCGTACTTCTCCACTCCACAAGCACAAGTGTCCACCTCAGCGCTCCCCTTGGCCTGGAAGCCGACCAGGGGAGTAGCTGCCATCTGTGGAAGGTGATTGCCTCTTGGAAATGATGCCTGCACAAAACTGAAGGTCAGATTACCACCGGGACACCTTCACTTGACAAAGCCAACCGGTTTGGGGGTGGGAGCCCTAGAGGCCGTTCTGGAGAGGCTAGTACTTGGTTGTGTAAACTCTGGTCCTGTCTGAGGCTACTGTTTCAAGCTTATTTACTCACCTGATTTACTGAACAGCATAGCTGAAAACTTGGTTTCTCCCCTCTAGCTTTGGTTTTTATAACTGAAGGCCTTACCTTGTTCCTGCGTCCATGTTCTCCTTACATTCAAATTATGGCTAATTCGGATTCTCACGTTTTGGACTCTTTGGTGGTGGGACTCCAGGTGACCCCCAGGCACTCAAGCCCTCTAGCCCTCTCTTTGGAACCGTGAAAAGGAAGGACACAAAATCTTGGTGCCTTTGGTAGCTTCTCCTGTTTTAGGAAGATACAATTAAAGACAGTGTATGTCCCTAGATCTTATCATATTTAAATCCGTGCACCCCTGCACTTCCTAGTTGACCTATCAAATTTCTATTCCTTTTAAGCAACTTGGAGTTGAAGTTCTGTTACAGGCAGCTGGCTATGACCTGGCTGATTTAGTATAAAAGAGACCACACTATGGACTGGAGGCAAGGACAGAGAGCCCCCAAAAGAGAGCAAGAGAGGGATCCCAGATTGTTTATGAAGAAGCTGAATCCAAACTTATAGGGAGTGTGACCTACTTCCCAGAGTACTTGCTGAATTGGGCGAAGCTTTTTTTGGGGTTACATCTGTTATTCTTTAACATTTCATGGAGGACTGTGGAAGTGCCAGCACCCTGGGAAAAGAGCCAACATAAAATGGTTGTGTAATAAAAAGGAAAAAAGGCTTAGTAAGAAAATTAAAGACCCAAAAGCTCAACTTTTATGACAGGAGAAAAAAATCATGGCAGTGAGTAAATAATGTGAATAGAATAAAATACTGACTTTACATAAACCACACCCCCCACCAATCTAATACTTTAATCCACTGGCAAGCCGTATGTAAGTGTAATCAGGTACACGCCAAGCCCAAGCGGCTGTGTCAAGGCTGGAGACTTGAAATAGAAGTGGGAAGATAGAGACCAGAAAAGAGAGGCTAGCTCAAGCCAGAGGTCTAAATCAGAGGGAATTAAGACCTTCTAAACCATTGTGCCACTTTCTGACTCTTAAATGAATCTCCAAGCTTTGAAGACTGTTCAGTTCCTTTGAGACACTTGGCTTCATTCAAAGAGCTGTCGCTCGATGATCGCTGAGCAGTGTCATTTCTTCAGGCCTCCCATCCCCCACACACTAGTACCACACGTCTTCGCTCCGCAGGGCAACTTACAAGGAGTAAAGAAAGTAAAAATGATGAGCCGCTGGGTAGATGGCTCCCCAGTGAAAACAATAATGTTGGAAAGCATTAATGTTGGAAAGCATTTTGATCATGATCTAATCACTACTGCTTTTTCTATTAAAACTACCACAAGAATAATGGCTAATGTAGAAGTGAGTCCTGATTAACTTCCCTCTCTGAAGATTTGGAATAAGCTTGGGTAAAAATTAAGAGAAAATTTAACTCTGTAAAACATTCATGTAACTCACACCTTGGCTTCTTTTGACTTTTCTAAGTTTACCATTTAAAGGATCATTACAGCCTTATTTGAAGACCCCGGATTCTTTAAAGTACTTTTTAACTTACTGCATATAAAGTTTAAATGTAAGACTGCTAAACAGTGCCCTGTTCTTCCCACAAAAAGTGTTATATTTTATCTGCAACTTTGCCTTTGCATGGTCAGAAGCAAAACAAACATAAAATAAAACATATGGAGAGAAGATTATTTCAGTCTTTTCTCTGTTTGCTTCTATTTTCACTCCCCTTATAAATCAGTAAAATGTTATTCTTGAAAGCATATTTCTACATCACACCCACTTTCTGTGACTATCTGTTATTGTACATGTTCGTTTGCAAACTAACATTAAATAAGCTTCATTTGAACATCTCTGACAAGCTCCTACATTTTAAATGAACTCTTGCAAGTCACTTATAAACTTAATGTAAACTATCTAATTTGAATACATTTTAAGTGGTTACAAAACAATTTTCTTACAGCTATGTACAGTCATGAGACGAGTCACTGTGTGGTTGATTTATTCTTCTCTTCATACAGTTAATCATGTGGTGTCATTAACAACCATAAAAGGTTAAAAGCAGGTAAGACAGCAACTCCTACAACCTACAACCTTCCCTTCAAATTTGATCCCTATTCCTGGAAGAGATAGATCATAGTATTGAACATACTCACCTCATATGAGGTAATTTATGATTCATACTGTTGGGAACAAACTCAAGGAAGGTTGGGTGGAGAAGATGACTCTAAAGGGTAATTAGGACTTTTGATAAGGACTGGGGAGGATGTAAGTGAAGAGAAAGGCTCCCATAAAGACTGAACAGTCCACCAGACAGCAGTGGCTATTCACAGAAGGTCAGGTGGTGAAGGAGCAGAAACGGTATCAGTGAGCAGAAGTGGGCAAAGCTGCTGAGCTTTTCCGTTACACTGTCTCCAGCAGAGCAACAGGACTCAGGTTCCCTCTGGTTGTGCTCGGCCTTGTGGGTCTCCAGTGGACCTGCCTGGCTTTGTGGGGAGCTGAGTAATCAAGAGCCCTCTTGGTCCAAGCATCAGTTTCAGACAGAAGAGCCAAAGTAGCACCTGGCGACCATTATGCTTGGCAAACAGGCTGATTGGTTTGGGCATGAACTGAATTTCTAGGGCACTCAGCAGTGCTGTCTGATGTTATAGGCTCACTCAACTCTAACGAATCTTTTTGTAACTCCCTCAAATTCGCATCATAGATGCATTTTATCTTATCAATTCAACTCCATTAAATTTATATTTAGAACTTGACTTATAGATATTTTGGTTGTAAATCAGCTCTTAAAATTCTGTTGCATATGTTAGAAAGGAGGGAGATGTATTTCTTGTGTAGCATGACTTCATCTAAATAATCTTTTCAAGATAATTCAAGGCTGCAGACATTGTAGAAGAGGAAATGGAGAGCGTGAAGGTTCAAGTAACTTACGCGAGTTCAAACAGCCATTCAATGGGCAAAGTTGGGACTTTATTTTGTTGAAGGCTGTTTCCTCTGGATGTGCAGACTGAGAAGTCATCTCCAGAGACCTGAAAGGGGAATCTGTGAGCGGCAGTTCACAGACACAGAGGAGAGACACACAAGGAGCCAAACCCAGCAACGGTCCCCATTTTCCAGCCGTGTCATGTCAGAAGGCAACCACAGACCATGGTCTTATGGGATCCAGGACTTAAATTTGATTCATTGACTTTTCAAATCTCTCATCCCTTTTAGTCTGGGATCCTTCGCCACACTTCTGCTACTTTCTAAGCATTTCCCATTTCACGAGCTAAGTTGAAACAGGAGTTCTTTTAGATGGAAGGAAATGTATTTTATAGAGATAGACCCCTGTTTCCCTAAAACACCTAAAGTCAACTTCAAATACAATGCTTCCCCCCCCCCCCGTCTACACCTCTCTCAAAAATACGTAACAGCAACAACAAAAATCAACAAAATCGGGTTTGAAAGTTAAGCCAAAAACGTATGCTTGGTTTCCCAGCCAAAGTGGGAGAAGGAGTTAGCTAGCTACATGCCCTTTAGAGTGCAAAAAGAACAAAGGAGCAGAGAGCTTTGAAATTAAAACTACACATTTCATAGGAAAGGGGCCCAACTGGTGTTTGATGACTAATGAGGCGCTCTGCTCCTAACATGATCTGGCCCCTCACAGGAACCCTGTAGGCGTGGAAGGAAAGATTCTTTTCCAGGAAGAAAGAGCAGCACCCAGTGGTGTTAGAATCCCTTGCATTCTGGACACCATCAAAAACCAGGGTTTGGAGCAGTTGTTCCATTTAATGGCCACTCATTTTCTTTCCTGGAAAAACTCTCCTGTCCTAGAACTTGCATAGAACTCTCAACGTAATGGAAGTCAGCACATTTCCAGCTGGAACGTGCATTCTGTTCTTAAACGAAATTGACCTCCATGCCCTGGCATGTTGTCTTGGTCACCCTGATTCACCTCCAGTGGTGCAGCTTGCATGAGTTGCACAGTCCAGTCAGGATGGTAGATACTACACATACTTCTGGAATCTTCCCACCCCGAGGAGAGAGGTCATACACTATAAGAATGAGGATTTTAAAATAGTTGGCTTATGATCAACTCTGTGTCCTGTGAACTGCTGTGCCCAGACTAGTCTTTCTCTTTCGGTTGGCAGAGATCTATCCTTTTCTACTCATTTTCCAGCTGATACCATCAAGGGGGAGTCACAACCAAAATGAAAATGTTTACTGTATGAGTCAAGATTGTACAATAGGCCGGAGGGTTAGCTCAGTGGTTCCGGCACCTGCCTTGCAAGCGCAAGGTCCTGAGTTCAATCCCCGGTAACCACATATAATGCTGGGCGTGGGGACACGCCCACCCACAATCAACACCGCATACTACAATGCCGGACGTGGTGGCTCACACCTGTAATCCCAGCACTCGGGAGGCAGAGACAGGAGGATTGCTGAGTTCGCGGAGGCTTGCCTGGGCACCATAGTGAGCTCAGGGCCAGCCTGAACTACAACGTGAGACCTTGTCTCAAAAAGCAAAAAAAAAAAAAAGATTGTACAATATTTTTTCAACTAGTGAAAGCAACCAAGATCTGTGAAAGTCCTAGAACTGAGGTTCAGTAAGCCCCTGGCCTGTGCTTAGCCACCAGAGATTTCCAAGTCAGTTGCCTTGATCCATGCTATTGAGCTTCCTCTAGAAAGCAAAAATCTCACTCTGTCGTCACCATCAAACGGAATGACATTTGCGAAACAAAAGCTGGTCAGAAATTGCTTTCCATATATTTCTGCAGCAGAGTGATGGTTTCAACATCCATGGGACACAGATTTCCTGCTAAAGCTTTGCTGGACTTTTCAGGTCATAGAAAGTGAGTGAATTCACATTTCTACCTTCTTATTATTTCTACCTTTTCATTATGGTTTATGTCTAGACTCTCACCTTTTCCTCCAAACCTCTTATGTTGATAGCAGGAGGTTTTGAAAGGTGATTGGGTGGTAGGACTTATAGCTGACTTGTTGTTTGAAGGTGAGGTCCAGGTGGAAAAGGATGGTCTTTGTGGGAATGACTTGGATGGGTCTGCCTCCCTTCCCTGCTTCTCCCTTGACTCTCTATTTCCTCTCTGCCATGAGGTGAGCAGATTTTACTGCCATACTATTTCTTCTCTGACCATATACTGAACAGGAGCTAAAATAAACCTTTCCTTCCTTAAACTGCAAGTGTCAGGTATTGTGTCTTAATGATAAGAAGAGTGACTAAGATACTTTTTGAGGTCAAATTTTTGTTTTTTGAGCTGGAGTCTTGCCCTATTGCTGAAATTGGCCATGAGTCCTTCTGTTCGAGTGATTCTTCTGCCTCTACTTCGTAAGTAGCTGGGACTAGGGCTTCATGGCGCCACACCCAAATGCATTTTAAAAAGGAATCATTTCATTAATATTCAAAGTATAAAGGAAAGAAACAGCATTTGTGTACACTAGGGAAGCCAGCTCCCAACAAGATCAAATGGCTGCCTCACCTACTAGCCTTGGTGAGGCTTCCATGGAGCTGTGGGGCAATTCATTCGGAGTCTCCAGAGGACATGGAGGGAGTCACCATGGAGGAAGATTTTCCACGGCCCTCTTTCAGTCCTAAGAAATTCTCCCATTTTCCATTTCTCTCTTAAAACTTGCAATAAAGAAAATCCATTGGAACCAACTCTTCTTTCTGAGCCAGTTCAGATAGTCATTCATCCTGGCTGCTTCTCAGAGTCACCTGAGGGACTTTTCAAGACATAGCAACGAGGGCTCATCTCAGACCTCCTCACCACCTCTGAGGACAGAAAGACCAGCATCTGCATTTCTCAGTACCACGGTGAAGTGATGATCAACAAGACTGAAGTTGTGGATATGATTGGCGAATCAGAAAAGTCAAGCGCTCAGACTAGTCCAGTGAGCTCCAGCCAGAGAAGGAAAATGGACTAGGGTCACAATGTACAAAACACAGCCCC
>PVIC010004434.1:0-62640 GCA_004025085.1 Thryonomys swinderianus
GGCACTGTGGTATGTGGTATTGATGGCTGCTGGGTGTGAGTCACCATGCCCAGCATTGTTGTATGTGGTTACCGGGATTGAATTTAGGACCTTGCACTTGCGAGGCAGGTGCCAGAACCACTAAATCTCCGGCCCTCTCCTCCCCTTTTTTATTTGAAGCAGTTTCTGCCCTAGTCAGTGTGACCAGGAAGCATCACAATCAATTTAACATGATTAGGAGACACTCAGCAGGTTAGTAAAGTCACAGGTGAGTGTGTCCAGAGTGGGACACAGAGCCAGAAATAGGGGAGCTACACTAGACTCCTAGGCCCTTTCTTTACAAGAAGGCCTAACTCATCCCTTTTGGTCCTGGGGAGCTTGGGACTAGGGTTACCTTGTGGCTATGGCTCCCAACCACCAGGGCCTCTGAAGAAGCATCTGCAAAGTCTCTCCTAAAGTGGCACAGCTCAGGGAGGGGGTCTGGGCCCAACCTCTCTGGACTCCAGGAAGCTGTGATTAACACAGTCAGCTCTCCTGAAGACCCCTGGCTCGACCCCACCATTGTTCAACCCATCAGTCCTCATGCGATCCTCTGCCAAACCTTGCCATGGCAACAGTGGCCACCTTGGAGGCCCCAGATCTGAACGATGCTTATCTTGACTATAGAAGCCTTAAATTTAGAACTTGGGCCAATCTAGAGGCTTGTATCAAAGGCTTGAGTTTACACCAGCTTGGGCTAATCAGCAGGCTCAAATCTGTATCAGTCAGCATGCTTGAGTTTGGACCAATCATAGGCCTGAATCTAGACCAATCAGCAGGCCCCAAATTTGAACCAATCACAGGCCTGCAGCTGCTATAAAAGCAGAACTCCCTTACATTTTTTTTCAACTGGCTTCACTGTTGATTTTCGGATTAGTCGTTTGTCCTACCACATGGGTCTTGTTCAAGTAAATCTTTCTCTTGGTGCTCTTGTAAATCTGCTCATGAGTGTGGGCTTGGAAGGGGCTTAAGTCTCTCCAGTGTTATTTGCTAAGGAAGGTAGACAGAACACTCAAAGTTATAAACAGAGACCAGCAGCCAGCAAAGATCAGCAGCAGGAAGCAGCAGCTTGGCAGCATCCACCAATACCAGCTGGTGGTGGCTGTGTGGATGCAATAATGCTAAGGGCTGAGGGCTGTTGGCACACGAAGCCCAGGCTGCTCTGGACTGCCCTTTGCTGATACCATGAATCAAAGAGAAGAACCCTCACCTTACTGATCTTTTCTGGTGCTCTTGTCCTGTGCTCTGTGTCCTTGCTCTACATCTTTCTGCCATGATGCATTAGAGCCAGGTGGCCATGGACTGAACCCTCAGAAACTGTGAGCCAGATAAACTCTTTCCTTTTTTACCTTGTATAGGTCAGGCATCTTGTCCCAGCAATGACAACTGAGCACTCACGTCAGTAAGTGATTCCTATAAAAGCCAAAGGTCACAACTAAACTGCCTCAAAGGCCAGGAGGCCAGAAGGCCCTAGCTCTTCTTGAGGATGCAATGATCAGGGAGCTTAGGCGATGCACGAGGAGAGTAGAGAAGGACTTCCTGTCACTGGGGAGGTGCAGAGGTGCAGGGCGTGGTCCCAGTGCGCCTGGGCTCTGGCCTGGGGGATCATGGACTGGTGTGGTGTGAGCTGAGTTCTGCAGCTTGGAATTAAAGGCCTGTCAGCTGAACCATGGGGCACTGCGGCTATTTAAGTATTCGTGGCTTCTAAAACCTGACATCTATGGGACTCGGTCCGAGAGCATTGTGCCCCTCCCTCCCCGAGAAGCAGGCAATTGCCCACCGGCACACAGGAAGCAGCAGAGCTAGGACCCAGACCTGCTTGACTCTACTCTCTGGCTGGTCTCAAGCTTTCGAGGTGCCAGTTTTCCTGGAAGTCTGGTTAAAACCCACATGGTGGGGCCTCATCCCACAGAGATCTTATTCTCGCCTTGGAAGACAGAGAGGGAGGGGCTGAGGTTTGGCATTTCCGGAAATATTGACGCTGTGGGTGTGAGCTGCACTGACACTGCACAGTCTAGGGCGATGAGAAGCAAGGGGACATCCCTGAAGGGTTTTGGGGGGTGGCATGATGACAAGGACTGGGCAGGGCACGTGCTGTCCAGCAGGGCCTGCTGAGTCCGGGTAGGAGGGAGCCTGGGCTGATGGAAAGATGGAGCAAACAGGTGGGTGGGCAAGGAGAGCCAGGCTCCTTGTACCCTCCCCATCCCATCCCTGCCCCCTTCCTGCCCCCTCCAGGGGGGCAGCATCCAGCAGCACCCACCTCCCCCACACAGAGCCCCACAGAGGGTTCTCACCCTGGATAATTTCCCCAGCGCCGCCGCCGACTCCTTCTGCCGGGTGTGATAAACCCTATTTCATAAAGAAGACATGAATGGCTGTAATCAGATACAATGT
Source organism: Thryonomys swinderianus (assembly GCA_004025085.1). NCBI lineage: Eukaryota > Metazoa > Chordata > Mammalia > Rodentia > Thryonomyidae > Thryonomys > Thryonomys swinderianus. The sequence continues at coordinate 2,413 of PVIC010004434.1, forward strand.
TTGCTACGCTAAACAAAATGAGCAGAAGAAAAAAAAAAAAACGCAGCCAGCCTATAATTATGGGTGTAATGTTTCAGCCCATTAGCAAAAAATATCTCCGAAACCTGCTGCCCCGCCTTCTCAGCTAAAAAATTGGATGCTAAGCTGATGAAGGCAGGCCAGGGCGCAGAGCGCTGAAACAGAGACCTAGTTAACCGCTTACACCTTTTTTTCTTTTTGTTTTAGGCTGCCAGTGGGTTCTGACAGTTCTGGGTCTTCCGATGCTCCAGAGGAGAAGAGCGCTTGTCAGCCCTGGCTGTGCCGCCCGAGAGCTGGTTCCTTTTCCTGGGCTCATCCACCCGGTCTGGCCCAACACAGTCAAAGGCTGCACTTGATGAGTTCAGGTTTTTCTAGAGAGTAGGCACCTGTGGTTGCTTGGAGGAAGGGGAGGGGGGGTGACCCAGCAATGAGGGCTTTGAATATCTTGCGTCGTGGGCGAAGGGCGTCATAATGCCCTTGTCCAGGACCTGTGGGCATTGGTGCCGGAGCACCTGGAGCACCCGGGGTCCCTTTGCCTGGAAGCAGACAGCCCCTGATTCTCGGGCCTTTGAGGGACGGACTCTCAGGGACCTGGCTCCCACTGGCTTTCTGGCTGGAAGTTGTTCTCGCCCGGCTTCCTCCCCAGCCTGCCCTGAACCCCAGCCCTCCCTGAAAGTTCCTTGTTCCTTAATCACTGGCTGTACGGACCCTCTCCTCAGAGTCTGCTACTAATTACCATCATTTTTACCAGTGGAGACAGTAACGGACACTCAGCTGAGGAGCTGGGGCTGGGATGTGACTCCTGCAGCCTCCGTCCCAAAGCCTCTGTCAGCAGCTTCAGTGAGTCACTCCCACCCTGCAGATCTGTTTCCCGGGGCCTTTCCTGGGGCTCCCAAGCCCGCTGACATTGCACCCTCCGCCCACCACTCTCCGCTCTCAGCAGTACCCTGCGCAGCGTGCCTGGCCTGTCACCTTCCCTGCGGCACCCTGATCCCATGAGACCTGGAACGGCAGAGTCCTTTCCTCCCTACTAGACCACACTCGCCGTGGCTCTGCCAGGGCCCCGTGGGCTCTCAGGACGTGCAAGAAATGGGTGGCTGTGCCCGCAGCACTCTGCCACACACCCTCCCGCCCTAGGTCTTGGGGGGAGCCAGAGCACGTTGCTGGGTCGCAGCCCCCACTCCATGCTGAAACTCAGCATCACCCGACTGACCTCCTGTGCGGATCCAGGTCTCTTCCCTGGGCCTCTCTAGTTTCCTGCTTTTTACCTCCCGCTTAGCAAACTCTGCAGGAGTCTGACCACTTCCTGTGTAGATACTCATTCCTCCTCCTCCTCCTCCTCCTCCTTCTTTTTTTTTTTCTGAGACAGGGTCTTGCTTTGTAATTCAGGCTGGCCCTGAGCTCACTATGGAGCCCAGGCAAGCCTCGAACTCAGCAATCCTCCTGCTTCTGCCTCCCGAATACTGGAATTGACGCAGGAGAGTTAAGGCCTAACTCCCCACCTGAAACGCGAGTTCGTGTTCTCTAAAAATCGAAGAATGAATTTTAGGAACGACGGAGGTTTGAGTAGGAAAGTTTTATTGAGAGAGAAAGCTTCTGCCTTAACAGAGACAGAAGTGGGTTCCCCCTACCTCACTTTTTACAGGGCTTTTATGGAGCAAAGCCACGAGGTGAGGTGGGTCTGCAATAGGGGGCTACCAATAAGATTTTTTAAAAGGTAGATGGGCTATAACAATCAAACAGGAATCTTTGACTCTGACTCTTCCGGGGAGGTGGGTTGAAGTCTCAGCCCTCCACCCCGGGAGGTTGGTGCCTTCTTTAGAATATCTGATGGCTGCCTATTTGGAATCTCAATGACAGCTATTTATCCTACGTGGGTGGGATAGCTTTTTCTCTGGCAGTACTAACTTCCAAGTTGGCTTTTTTTGCTCCCTTGCAAGGGCCGGTCCTATCTATCTGCTTACATATGTCTAGCTGGCTTTTCTACCTATAATAGGATGACCGGCTTGAGCCACCTTTCCTGGCACTGTGGTGTGTGGTACTGATTACTGGAGGGCATGGGTCACCGTGCCTGGCATTGTGGTCTATGGTTACCATGCATCGAACTCGCGACCTTGCGCTTGCAAGGCAGACACTGGAACCATTGAGCTAAATCTCCAGCCCTCATTTATTCAGTTTTGGAATCAGCTGACCATTAACCTTTGCATCCACGCCACTCTGTTCACCCACCCATCCACCCACACACTCATCGAAGCCCACCTGTCAGGCCCCGCCCTCCATATCAAGCCAGTGGTGGATAAAGAAGTATTAAAAAGTCATGCCACAATGTGATCCCTGCTTGAGGGGTCCTGATGGTAGAGAGAAAGTCTTCCTTGGTGCCTGAAGTGCACCCCGCCAGGGGAGACAGGGAAGGGGAGCCGTGGGTGACTGTTCTGACATGGAGAGCAGCAGACGTGGTGCCGTGGGGGGCCAGAAAGGAGGTTGTGTCTACAATGCTCAAAGTCAGGGACAGGGACCCTGGCCGAGCCTCAGAGTGTAGGTGACCAGAGATGGGCTGGTCCCTTGCTAGTGGGGTAAGGGATCCTAGAGAGGTGGGGTGCCCGGGAAAGGAGATGGCGGGGCCAGCTGACCTTCATGTTCTACTGCAGGAGAAGAGGCCGGAGGGGAAGACAACAATGGGGGAGGGCTGTGGAGGATCTTGAGAGAGACGGGAGGTCCCTCGTGATCTGGCCAGAGGAGAAGGAGCGAGTGGGCTCTCGAGCGAGTGGGCTCTCGAACGAGCAAGAGGAAGAGATATTTAGAGGCTAATGGGGCTCGGTCACTAATGGCATGTGGGAGGCAGAGGCAGGGAGGGGCGGGGTGACCGCTGGTCTCCCCGGGCTGTGCAGTGGGTGGCAGCCGTGCCCCCGAGTCAGAAGGAAGCGGGCAGCCTGAAGCCTGGGGCCAGGAGTGGCAGGTGTGTACAGCTCCGGGCGGGGCAGGTTGAAGAGCCTTGGGGGTCTCCAGTGGGACGTCCTGGGGACGGTGACCATGTGGGAATTCCCTGCCAGAGACAGGGCTGGGGCACAGATGCCGACGTCACCAGACTCGATTGGCTCGGACTGATCTAGGAAAACCCGGAAAGGCCGGAAGCCGAGCGGGCGTCACCTTGGTGTTTCCTCGCAGAGGTTCCACGCTCGGGAGGCGGGGGTCCCCTCCCCTGGTGCTGGCCAAGGTGCCCCCACAGCCTACGCTGGTGCCGTTCTGTGCCAAGCTCAAAGGGCACATCCGGGCCACGGTGGAGCTTCTTTCATTCCTCTTCCATCCCCCTTGGGAGCTCGTGGGGCCTGGGCGTGTACACGCAGGGAGGACTCCTGCTCTTGCAGCGGGGGCGCAGTCGTTCCCGTCATGCTGCTCATCCTCCCTCCCACTCAGGAGCTCCGAGGTCGAGTCTGCCTCGCCACTGCTTTTAGAAATGCTTAGAATATTAAATTACTGTAAAAGAGACGTACAGTCCAGTACAAAAACTAAACACATGTGACAGACCCCTCACCCTGCCCAGATCAGCCCATGTCCCGTCCCTGGTGACCGTTTCGAGAGTCACACTCGCTCCACAGTCGGCTCAGTAATGGAGTTTCCCGTCCACGTACTAGGCTTATTTTCTGTCAGCGTGTACACAGCTCCACGTCCACTTTTCCTTCTCATTTGTACTGGAATCATGGAATTTTATGATAGAAAATATAGAAATTAAGAAAAAAAGGACCCAAATCCATCAATATCTTAAAATATTATTGCTCAGAGGATGATGATGAACACTCAAGAAAAAAAAAATATATATATATATAATTTACTCTTTCTGAATAATAGAAGGACAAGAAACGAATTGGAGATAAAGAATTAGAGAACTTCAAATGGATTTTTCTTTGAAATAAGAGATATTGGGCCCGAGTGTGGGGGCACAGGCCTGCAATTCCAGAACTCTGGGAGGCTGAGGTAGGAGGATTGCCATATTGAAGCCCAACTTGAGCGATTTAGTGACTTAGTGGGATTCTGTCTCAAAATTAAAAAATGAAAAGTTGGAGATGTATCTCTGTGCATAGTCCTTGGATCAAATCCCCAAGTATGAGGTAGGGGTGCTTTTACAAGTTTTTCCCCTTATTTATTTATTTAGCAAAGTCTATACAGCTCAAGCTGGCCTTGAACTTGTGGAGATTCTCCACCCACAGCCCCCCTGAATGTTGGAATTAGACGTGCGCACCATGGTGCCCAGCTTAAGTTTTCTTTCTCTTTTTAAACATTAATAATAACTCAGAAGTTTCTCTTATAAATATCAAAAGAGGCAATTGATCCCTGACAAAGGAACACCCTAGTTTATGTGCACACAATGGAGTACTGCTGTCTGGGGTGGAGAATGGTTCCAAAACCCCCATGGATAACAAAAGCCAGGAATATCTATGAGACAGGATCTTGCTTTGTAGTTCAGGCTGGCCCTGAGCTCACTATGTAGCCCAGGCAAGCCTCGAACTCAGAAATCCTCCTGCCTCCGCCTCCCGAGTGCTGGGATTACAGGCTTGAGCCACCACGCCAGGCACTGTAGTATGTGGAACTGATTGCTGGTGGGCATGAGTTACCACCTGGTATTGTAGGTTACCGGGATGAACCAGGGACCTTGCACTTGCTAGATAGGCGCCGGAACCACTGAGCTAAATCTCTGGCCCCCCTTAGATATTTTCAATTGGCAGTTGGTTGAATCTTCAGATGTGGAACCCATGGATTTGGAGGGCAGACTATATATAACTAAAATAATATAAAACTAAACTGACCATCAGGATACTTCATCAAGAACAACTAGTAAAGTCCTCAGGATCTGGGCGATACTGTTTCTTCTGCAGGTCATTCCTCACAGAGAGCGTCCTTTGATTACTTCTTTTAATCATTGCAAATTGGTTAAAAGACCACTATACAACTGGCCCAGGGATTTTCCTTTTCAGTTGTTATTATGGGTTAATTCAATTGTTATTATGGGTTTTTCTCTCTTGGATCCACTTTTCATTTTGCTGGTGTATGTCCTGAAGAAGTTTTTTTCAGAATGTACCCAACGGAGGTAGAAGTGTGAAGCAAATAAACTCAAGTCCCTAAACGTGTAACAATACCCTAACTATTCTCTTGCACTTGATTAAGAAACTCCACATGATTTCCTCCCAGAATGCTTGAGCCGTTGCTTTAGCAGGCTCCCTTTAGAAAGCTACACAGTACAGGAAAAATCCAATGTTAGCTTGTTGTTGTTTCTCTTTAAGTACTGTAATTATTTTTTTCTGAAAAAGTTTTAAACTTCCTCTTCATTTTTTTTTTGAGACAGGGTCTCGTTTTATAGTTCAGACTGGCCCTGAGCTCACTATGTAGCCCAGGCAAGCCTCGAACTCAGCAACCCTCCTGTCTCTGCCTCCCAAGTGCTGGGATGACAGGCGTGAGCCACTGAGCCCTGCACTGTGGTATGTGGTATTGATGGCTGGTGGGCATGAGTCTCCACGCCCAGCATTGTATGTGGTTATCGGGGATCGAACTCAGGACCTTGCGCTTGCGAGGCAGGCGCTGGAACCACTGAGCTAACCCTCCGGCCCTTCCTCTTCGTTATTAAAACTCAGAAACTTCCCCAGTTCCCAAGAAGGGCATGACATTGTTATTATAATGATCACACTTGCTCTAGTTGGTGAAAATAGGAGATGGGTATTGTTTTTGGCCAAGTCTGATTCCCTTTCCCTTGAGCATTCCACTGCTCATCACTCCATATAATTCCAGACATTTAGTAAGAGTGACCCATCTCTCCTTACCTTAGGTAGCTACCTTAAGTAGCTATCACAACATCCATCTCTCCAGCCACGGGGTGCCCTTGGGGTTGATGAGGTTGATCTGACTGGCGGGAGACAACTGCTTTCATTTCCCTGGTTTGGAATGAGGATGAAGTAAGAGAGAAACTTCTAGATGCCTTCTTAGCCGCCACATGTAAAGAACCTGCCTGAGAATGAACACAATCTAAATGAAGAAGGAGGTGTAGAGGGAAAGGACATGAATGAATGAATGAATGAATGAATGAGAAGTGAATGAATGAATTCCCACTTTCGGACTTCTGAGTACAGACCACGCAGGAGCTAAGTTTACCAATATGTTCTTTTTTGGGGGAGTTATTTGTTATCAGATGAAACCCAAAGAATCCTAGAAGTGTAATGATCTGTTTCAACCTGGAAATTTATAACTTTTATCAGCTCAAGAGGATTTTTTTTTTTTTTTGCTTTTGAGACAGGGTCTCACTTTGTAGTTCAGGCTGGCCCTGAGCTCACTATGGTGCCCAGGCAAGCCGCCGCGAACTCAGCAATCCTCCTGTCTCTGCCTCCCGAGTGCTGGGATTACAGGCGTGAGCCACCACATCCAGCATTGTGGTATGCGGCATTGATTGTTGGTGGGCGTGTCTCCACGCCCAGCAATTATATGTGGTTACCGGGGATCGAACTCAGGACCTTGCGCTTGCGAGGCAGGCGCCGGAACCACTGAGCTAACCCTCCGGCCCTCAAGAGGATTTTATTTTATTATTTGATTATGCCTTCCCTTTCACGGCTTCAATTCTCTTACTCTCTCTCCGAAACTCCTATTAGTTGGGGATTGGCTTTCTGGAATCTCATCTCCTCTCTTTTTACCTCTCCATGTTTAAAACATTGCTTTGACATTTTAATTGATATTCTGAGACATTTCCTCAGCTTTATTGTCCAGAACTCTGACTCAGGCTTCTCTTCTATCCCAGCCTTTTTATTCAGCTCTCCATTTGAGCTAGCATATTCTCAATATTTCAAACCCTTTTTATTCTCTGCTCATTCCTTTTCCCTCCAGAGTGGGCTGCTTTTGTCTAACGGGTTCAGCATCATCCTGCTGAGTTAATGTCTGGTTTCTTCTGTTGGCTGCTTTATCTCTGTTTGCTCTCCAGTTTGCTCCCTTCTCCTTGTTACTTTCTCTGTTATGTGGTTTATCTCCCTAAAAACCCAGTGATCCTGAGACAGTCATTAGAATGCTCAGACCAATAGCTAAGTTGATCAGCAACTAGGCTGAGGGTGGATTTCTTTCCTTTTGCGAGTTACACAGATCCCCTTGGAAGACAGGCCTGTGTCCGGATGGGGCAGGGTCTTGGGGGCATCTAGGTGAGGCTGCCGATACAGCAAGCTCAGCTCTCCCGCTATTGCTGATATGAGGCTGGCTTTTCTTCTAAGCCAGCGATGCTTTGGTGCAAAGGAGCTTTTTTTTAAACCTCTGAGATCTCCCAAGTCCTTAAGCTCTTCCAAATAGCATTTGTGGGGGAAGTTGGGATGGAGATAAACTACTGAAACTTCAGAAAACATTCTAGTCGGAACAGTAACAAAAATAACAGGAACTCCAATTTAAAATTCTGATTGTTTTAAGAACACATATTGAATTTATAATAAGCAACAGCCACCACAACAAAACTGCAATAAATACTGAATTTTACTTTTAAAAAAGTGAAAGAAGCTTTATGAAAGCAGCAAAAGGTACGGTCCAGATTCTGAGTTGTGAAAACAAGAGCTATGTAAGTTCACGAGAATGGGGAGAAATGCGTAACAAGCCCTTCCAAGACCATGCGAGAGACCCCGAGGCGGACCGTGGGTCTCAGTCGCTTCCGGTCCTTGGGTGAGACTGGGTTCAGCCACAGTGACCGGGAGTATGTGTGAGAGACGGGGCAGAAGCCGGGGTGACTTCCACATCGTGCTGACTTCGTCCCTCGGAGGATCAGTCCTGTGGGAGTAAGAGTGGCGGGAGAGCAGGTTTCTCTTGTCTCTGGAATCTTCTGCCTTCCTGTCGCCTGGACATCAAGGAGGCTGGGCTGAGCCGGGATGCAGAAACACCTGCGGGCCCGTTCTATTCAGAGAGGCGATCTCCTGACTTTGTCCGGGGAACACCAAGGCCCCTGTTTGGCCTCTTCAAGTGCTTCCCATCTCCCGGTGGTCTTCTTTTCTGACGCTTTTTCCAATAGGATTTTGGTATGGCGAGAAGTGAAATTCTGTGTACTCAGTCTGTGTCCCAAATTGAAATTTTTTTTTTCTTTGCTTAAGGCTTTTTTGCAGTTTTGAGCCTTACCTTACCATCTGGGAAATGGGAATGACAGTGATACCAGGGCTGCCTACCTCATCAGGTTTAGGGACAACTGGAAGGATAGGGAACTACTGATGAAAAGATAGGGCGGGTGGGGTGGGGATCAGTTGCCACTAGGTCTTAAGGAGAACCTCTAATTTGACAGTTGAGAAAATGAAACAGAGAGGTTGGAAGCGAGCACAGGGTGCTCAGAAACCTCCAGCCTCTTGGCCCACGGACCCAGGCTTTTTCCAGGCCTGGTACTTGGCAGCCTGCAGCAAGCTAGGCTGGGGCTACTGTGCTGGGAGTAGAGCATGTGAGAGTTCAGAAGAGGCATAGATGGCATAAATAATTCAAGAGATTGCCACCACAGGCCATTAAATTTCCCATGATCTGTTTTATTAGAGCTGCTATGAGGTGTCAGTCACTCTGGCTCCGACGCAAACCGGGCGCCCAGGCTGCCTCCGGGAGCTGGACTCTAGTCTCTCTCAGAACCCGAGACCACAAAAGCACTGGCCTTGGGCCCAGCCGACCTCCATCCTGACACGTGGCCAGCACAGTTTCCTGCCTCCTGCTTCTGTTCTCCATCGAGCCGCAGGAGAAAGATGGTGCCACCGATCGTGACGCTCTGCGTCGCCATTTTTCTGTCTCTCCTTCTACTGGGAGGATCCACAATCTGCCAGTGGCGCGGACCTCACGTGACTTCTGGGACACTGTGGGTTATACTGTTGAACCCCCAAGACCGTGAGGGTGTCTTGATGCAGAGTCGGAGCCGCCCTCGGTCATCCGGGCCAGGTGTGAGGACTCCTCTTCAAAGCCCTTCCTGGGCCTGGGTCTTGGGATGGAGAATCAGCCAACTGTCAGATCATCCAATCAGTGTCCCAGCCACGCAGGGTCACTGTGACTTGTCAGACTTGGGAACACAGCAAGGACCCCTGAGCTCCCTGCGGTTATATCTCCGAGGGTAACCTTGCTTGTGTCGCAGCCCAGGTGTCCCTGGCTCGGAAGATCCCCTTCCATTTCCCTTCACTTCACCAAGGTGATTCTGGGGTTAGGAAGGTACCTGGAGACCAACGAAGGTGAGAAGGAAGAATCGCTTCCAAACGCCACTGAGCGGTGCGGTTCAAAGAGCCCAGGAGGTGCAGATGGCGCTTGAGTCCTGACCTACTGCTTACCAGTCATGTGCACAGCGGATGTCATGCATCTGTTCCGCCCTCAGCTTTCTCACTTGTGGAGTGGACACCGCCTGGACCCCACGGGGCATTGCGAGGCTTTGTCACAACAGTAACTGGGAACTGCCAAAGTGCTTTGAATACCTCTCTCAGTTAACCACTGCCAACCACCAAAACTTAATGGCTTCGAGCAACAACCATTACTTGAGGCTTTGTAATCTCAGGCCGTTGGCTGGGGGCGGGGTGGGCAGGGTGAGAGGTCTCAGATGTCCTCCCCTTCCATGAGGAGGACTAGGGCTTATCCACATAGCGAGTGGCAGGTTCTAAGAAGAAACACAGAAGCACACGGCCTGCTCGGGGCTGGACTTGGAACCAGCCCATTGTCCCCCCTGTCACATGCTTGTGGCCAAAGCAAGTCACAAAACCAGCTCTGGCTTGTGACAGAAGTACCGCAGTAGCAAACGCTTGCAGCATGGACACAGAGTGGATGGCAGTACAGGGTGCGAGCCACGCCCAGCAAATACTTGTCTTTGCTTCGTTCCCTCCTGCATTCATTCAGCCTATCCCCAGCTCGGCGAGGCCAGTCTCCCCTGTCCACCACTCAGCCTCCCTGGGGGACAGTGTGGAGAAGGGACAGGCAGGCAGTGATAGCTTGTGAGCCACGCAGTGTGGTAGGACAGATCCGGGACAGCTTTGACTTTTTAGCTTTGATTCCTCCAGTAAGATTTTTTATTTACCTTGAATAAGTCCACTGGCCTCTCTTGACTCAGTTTCCTCATTTGGGACAGACTAGCAGAGGTCTAAGGCTCTCTCTGGCTTTGCCATTGTACAGTTCTGCTCCTGTCTCTGCAGTGTCCCGGCAGCACTGGGGACGCAGGACCTGATGGCCAGGAGATGGGAGCCGATGCCGCTTCAGCCTCAGCCTGACTTCTCTGGGGCTCAGCCTCAAAAATCCCTCCTCCAGATGCATTCTGGGAAACCATTCAGGAGTTAGGCACTCCCCCCTCTCCCTGCTGTTCCCACCACTCGTGGTGAGCCCAGAGGACTCTGTGAGGTCAAATCATGCTGTCCTTGCCCTGCCCCTAGCTGGGACCAATGGCTCTGTTCTGTTGGCACTTGGTGATTTTCCCAGCTGGTTTCCTGGGAGCTTTTTGAAGTGAGCTATGCTTCTCAGCAGGCCTGGCAGCACGTGGAGGATTCTTAGACCTCGCCCCACTGTGAGCTGGAAAGTTTGTGTCTCTGGAAATAAAATCAGACATCTCCTTTTACAGCAGGTCCTCCCTGCCAGGGGCCGTGGCCATGGGGAATTGGGTGTATTTTCAGTACGGGTAGAATATCTTTAACACCCAGCATCCCTGGCTCTCTGCCTTCCTCTTCTGTTTCGCAGTCCTTCCTTGGAGTCCAAAGGGCACTTAGCCTTGAAAGAGAATGGAATTTAGTGGGATGCAGGAACGAGGAGAGTGATTTGTAGGGCAGGGGCGTGAGTGAGCAGGCTTTTCTAACACTGGATCTGGAGGCTGGGAGGTCAGGAAGAGGAAGTGTCTTGGGGTTGTGAGGGGCTCAGCCTGGCCGTGCCAGGACCCTCTGCCAGTGGTGGATGCTGGACACAGGTGGGTGCCCCCTATTATCAGAACAAGGGAACGTGCCTTTTAAAGACTTCTTGTTAGCTTCTGGAAGTGAGGCTTTGGGGCATTTTTTCCTCTTTTTTTTTTTTTTTTTTTTTTTTTTTTGAGACAGGGTCTCGCTTTGTAGTTCAGGCTGGCCCTGAGCTCAGTATGTAGTCCAGGCAAGCCTCAAACTCAGCAATCCTCCTGTCTCTGCCTCCTGAGTGCTGGGATTACAGGCGTGAGCCACCAAGCCCAGCACTGTGGTATGTGGTATTGATTGCTGGTGGGCGTGAGTCACCACTCCCAACATTGTATGTGGTTACCGGTATTGAACTCAGGACCTGCGCTTGCGAGGCAGGCGCTGGAACCACTGAGCTAAATCTCCAGCCCCATTTTGGGGCATTTTTAAACTCAACTAGGAAATCTGGAAGGGCCTGGATAGGGGAGTTTTCCAGAGGATCATGGATCCTCGCCTGGCCCTCCTTCCTCCTACTGCTTCTGTTCTTTTTTCCAACCCACACCCTACGGAGAAAATGGAAATGCAGGGTCATATCACAGTGTGCCTTTCCAATCTGAGGACCAGCATGTAGCAAAAGCCAGTTTCCACATGCTCTGGTGAGGCCCACGATCTGGATTCAGCTCTGTTCACTATAGTTAGATTCAAGTCAATTCTGTTCAGCACAGCCAGTTCCAATTAATCCGAGAAATTTACACAAGTGGGAGATGGTACACTTGGCACTTTTGGGAGGAAAGGAGCAGTCTCTTAAGACAATAAGCTGAAGATGGCAGGGCCTCTGGGACAGGCTACGTCCAGGGACACAGACGCTTCCCCTGTACCAGGAAGGTAATGGGTCAGGGGTGGCATTCGCAAAACCAGCTTCCTGCAAAGATGATTGCTGTCAGCCCTGGTCTGAGTCTCAGAAGCGGAAGGAAGGGTCTGACCCAGAGACGAAGATGAAGACCCTTCCCCCCAGCTTGCCACCCGCTCAGGCTCTAGGCTGGGTGCTGGGTGAGGGCGCACTGGGGACCAGGTACAACAGACAGGCGTAGGCCTCTGGAGGGGAGCAGGGCAGGGACAAGTCCCGCTCAGCCTGCATGGGGACTGCACATGGGCCAGCCCTGCTGGGCTCCCCGGATGGACTCGGCCTGGGCTCTGTGGTGACTAGGACCTGCTGTTTCCTCATGGGTTCGCCGCGCCTCACTTGAGTGTGTCCTCGTGGCCTTGCCTCAGTTTCCTCATCTGTCAATGAGCAAGCAGTGCTGGCGCTCACCCCAAAAAGGTGGGGGTGATGGAATGAGTCCATAAGGTGATAGTCAAGTTGTACAGGGCTCTGGTGAGGTCTGCTAAGGGGCACAGTGGCGTCTGTCTCTGGGAGGTGGTCCAGGTGCAGAACCCAGCAGCTCTGCAAGCTGGCATTCGCCTGCCCCGTCCTGGCCGGCTCAGCTGGGAGGGCCCTGAGCCCTCCCTTGCCCTGGCACAGTGATTCGGCCATGTTGGTCTTGGCTGGGCACTCTGGGCCTCCTCTGCAAGGAACAGCTTAGGAGATCTGGTCCCCGGGAGCAGGTGGCAGGGAAGCTCCGCCTGCAGCAGCCCTGACACCTGCGGCTGTCCTTGGCCCATGTCCTGTCTGTGACTCTGTCCCCGTCCCCGCCTTCTCATCCTGCAGAGCACCGGGCTCTTGTCTCTGATCCATCGAACTTTGGGCCTCAATCCCGAGATTGGCGGAAACAAGTCACTTCCCCTGAACCCCGTTTTTCAGATGCTGAAACACGCCGCAGAGGCATGGGGCTCCCAGCCTGAGCCACACTGTGGCTCAGGAGCCTGTTTGCTCACCAGCCTTTGAACATAAAGGAGGGTGCAGAGGCCCCAAAACGTCGTGACAAGTGGCCCACCTGGGAACACACCTGCAAGCGCTCCTGCAAAGAACGACTCATCTCTTGGGAGTGCAAAGCATGTTTACCTCGCAACAAGAGAAAAAAAACCAGAATCCAAGTTAAAAATTGTCAGGACGTAGGAAGTCAGCCTTCCAAGGAATATGTAAATGGCTCGTAAATATATGAAGAGTCACCCAGGCTTACTCATAAAAGAAATGCAAATTAAAACTTCAATAAGATACTCTCTTTCAACCATCAGCTGGAAAAAGATCAAATGTGTGGCAGGGACCGGCTGCTCAGGTGACTGGGGACAGTGGCTGCCAGGCCCGATGAGCAGAAGGAGGGACCAGGGACAGACACTGAGCAACATCTGCCCAAACTCCAGGGGGCTTTTCCCTTTGACCCATCACATCCGGCAATTAGAATTTATGCAGATAAATGTGGAGAGAGAGAGAGAGAGAGAGAGAGAGAGAGAGAGAGTGTGTGTGTGTGTGTGTGTGTGTGTGTGTGTCTCAGGTCGTTCGCTGCAGTGTCATTTATAAAAGCAAAGATTGGAAATCGCCTGAGTGTTAATTGACAAGGGACTGATTAGACAAACACTGGCATCTACACTGTAGGATTCTACACAGTTCTCAGCACAGCAGTCATGCTGATGACCCAGCTGCAATAACGTCCAAGACCCCACAACCTTCAGACACTGTGTGAACATCATCAGCCAAAGAGATCCTGTGAAGCCAGGCAGGGTGGTGCATGCGTGTAATCCCAGCCCTCTGAGAGCCTGCGGCAGGAGGGTCACAGGTTCAAACCCAGTCTGAGAGACTTTGAAAAGGCTGTGCATATGGCTCAGCACAAAGACCCTGGGTTCGGTTTTTCTTTTGTTAAGGAGGCCTATGCTTTAATGATAACAGCGTAGCATATTAGATATATAACATCCCATGTGTACATAACACAATTGCTTATCACCTTATCAGGTATTACTTGCTGCACACAATTGTGCGTTCTCTTACACCACTAAGAGCACAGTGGATTTGTTCACACTGCGTCAGCACAGATGAGTGTAGCGTGCCTTTTGCTGTGACCTCAGGATGACCTCAGCGTCACTGGGCCGCAGGAATTTTTCATCTCCGTTACGATGCCCCGCCGTAACACACAGGGACCGCTGCTGCCTGAAACTCAGTGTGTTGACCTAGCACCGCGTGTGAAGACAGAAAAGGAGACGGTGCGCAGGTCACGCACGCGGGCACACACCCTTCCCTTTGCTTCCTGTCTGGAAAGCTTCATGAACCTAGCAAGAGTGGAGGCCTTCAGAGGGTGCCCTGGAGAGAGAGTCAGGGAGAGCAGAGGCTGGGTGTTTGCCCGCCTCCTTTGGTTTCTTCTGTGTTTCTACAAAGTACCTGCATTTTCTAGGACATGCGTATTTATACTAATTAACCGACCCTTCTGGCCTGTTGGCAGAGGTGACTGAGGAAGGCTGGCGTCAGTGTGCGTACCGCAGGAACCAGCCCTGTCTTTGTGGTGCCACCGGGCTGAGGCTTAGGAAGGTGCCCACCTCACCTGCTCCCCCAGCCTGGGGACATGTGCGCGCTGGGGACTTCCGGGGTCCCAGTTGTGCGTGCTCATGTCTGCCTCCCCGTGGGGCACCGCCTTCCCTGCCCACTAAAACTTCAGAGCCTGTCGGCCCCTATCTGTCTGCGCCTGTCCCAGGAGGGCCTCAGACCCCCAGAAGCACCCCCCCAGCCCTCTCAAGAGTTGCATTTATTCTCAGGGTCTGCTCCACTGCAACCCTGGACCCCTGCCACCAACACTGCTCTCGGAGGGTCCTCGCTGTGGCGACCTTGCTGGCAGTCCCTGCCGTTCCTGGGGTTGGTGTCAAAGAAGGGTCCAGGGAGGGTCCCGGGAGAGCCACCTCCTGATTCCCTGTCAGTCCTGTCGCAGGCTGTGGACTGTGTGTCCTCCTGTGACCCATGGCCAGCTGATGCCAAACACTGAGAGCCCCACTGCAGTCAGGCGTTCAGCCGCTCGGCATGAACAAGGGTGCCTTAGCCAGGCTGCCCTCGTTGGAGGGACCTGAGATGCATCATGTCACCACAGTGGTCTGACTTTTTTTTAAAGCTAGGAATTGAAACGAACGCTATTTGTTCCTGAATGGAAGGGGCCCAGAGGACTAGGGTGGAGAGGGGGTGTGGGGACAAAGGCTCCAGCGAGCCTCCCCTGCTTGGCTGCAGTGGGGGGCCTGAGCTGGCTGCGGGCTGGGGTTGGCAGGAACCGGACCCCAGGGGCTCTGGGGCATCTCTCCCGTCAGCACCTGTGGAGCCGGAGCCCAGCCGGCAGGAGCCGGGCCTCAGGGAGGGTCGTTGCCCAGGTCACTGGGGCGTGGGACGCAGAGCAGAGCTGGGACGGGCTCCGAAGGTGGGAGCTTCGATGCTAGTCAGGCCCAGGCAGCGGGGCTGAACTTGGCCTTGTCCTGCCCACCGCCCGCGTCGCCCCTCAGCCTTGGACCTGGGACGGGAAGCCTTTCCACCCAGATGCGCCTGTCACTTTTTCCCATGATCATTTGCAGGGGTTCCCGTCCTGCTGGGGCCACCTTCCCTTGGGCATTGTGGGGAGGGGCTGCCATGGTTGGCATCGGGGTGCAGGGTCACATGGCCACCGCTGTGCCTGACAGCTGTGGTGGGGACACCTCTGCTGCCCTCCAACCCCCTCCTCCTCCGCAGTGTGGAGAGGGAGCGAGGGTCCCTCCTCTCCCTTCACCTTCCAGAGTCAGCAGTAGCTTCTCAGTGTCCCCACAGCCAGCCCGCGCTCAGCCCTGGCGCCCAGACCTTTCTCTCTATGACGTCACCCACCCAGCTTACTTTCCTGTCCCCCCTCCCCTCCCCTCCCGCAGTGAAGCCCTTTCAGGACCTCTGTGCTGAGCGCGAGCCTGCTTTCCCGGGGGCAGCCCCAGCCTAACCACCAAGCTCTTTCTGCAGCCCTTGCTGTCCCGGCAGAGCCTCGGTCCCCAGAGCCTCTCTACGCACCTATGTGACCCAGCAGCTGGAAACAGGTGCGCAGAGCATAGGAAAGGTCCAGGCAGGAAGCACCAAGGACAGGGAGGGCCTGGGAGAGGGCAGAAGCTGGTCAGAGTCAGAGTGGGGGCCAGGGTGGCTCCTGGTGAGGAAGCTGGGGAGACCTACCTCCCGCCAGGGTCTCCTGAGATGCTGCAGTTGGTCTCCAGGGACCCCAGTGTCCCGGGAAGGCGATGTACAGTCCCACGCAGGCCAGCAATTCATTTCAGCTGCCTTGGACCTGTCTGTGACCGTAGTTAGAATAATTGTGATTACCATGTGGGGCTGTGGACACAGTTTGGGAAATTAGCTCAGTGGTGCTGCCACCTGCCTTACAAGGGCAAGATGTGATTGCGATCCCTGGTACCGGGAAAGAAAGAAAAGAAAAGAAAAGCTGCAGCTTTGTCACACTCGGGCCACTGTGCGTAGCAGGCACTAGGACCATCCTTCGCTCCTGTGAGCGGACCTCAGCCTTCCCTGAGACATCGCCGTGGACACTCGAGTGTCACCTGCCTATTCCGTCATCGGGCCATTATGCCTGTACAGGAGCCTTCATGTCTCACTGGTGATGGCTCCAGAAGGAGATAGGCCTCGATGGACACCCCGTCGCTGGCCTGTGACTGACGGCCCAGCCCTGCACCTTCCCGCGCTCCAGAGGCCCATCTCGAGGCGACAGAGCCGGGCCCTCAGACCCACGCCCTCCCTGCGGGCTCACCCTCTCCGCCGGTGACGGATCCCTCCCTCCTCAGAGGCCAAGCTCATGCTGCCTCGGGCAGGTGCGGGCAGCAGCGGCGCTGGCGTCTGTGGGGCTTGTAATTGATTGTTCCCCGCGGCTCATTGCCCACGTCCTCCTGGGAAGTCGGCGCACTGGGATTATTTTCTGCATTTGGCAGATAAGGAAACCAGAAAGGCTTGGGAGCAGCGGCAAGACACTCGGCCAGAGAAGGCTGGCCTGCGCGGAGAGGCCCCAGGGTTTTCTGGTGCTGCTTCTCTGGTACCTCATCTGTGCTTCATTTGAGTCCTATCGAAAAATTGAGACCCAGTTCTCTAAAGCTTCTCAAAAGCCAAGCTAAATGGGCAGTTGTCTACCCGCCGGGCCTAACCCAACAGCCCAAGATGCCAGTGTGTGCACATGCACCTCCCCGCATCTCCTCACTCTGCCCTGCCCTCCCGTCCCACCAACGTGTGCCCTCTCACTCTGCCATGCAAGGCCCAGCCTTCCCTCTCTCAAGCCCAGTGTCCTAGGAAGCCCCAGGGTCTCTTGGCTTTGCTGCTCTTTGGTCCTCAGTGTGGATGGTTCGCGGTCCCGGAGCCGCCGCAGTGCTCCCTCTACCCAAGGCCTCCCCGAAGGAGGAACCAACCGAAACCAACCTGCTCAGATTCCCCGAAGAGGCCACTCTCCGGAGCGGGGCCCACTTGGCAAGCGCGAACCTCTGATCGCAGAGCATCCCCGAGGACTTCCCAGGCCTCTTCCAAACAAGTTCCTCCATGTTCGAGAGACGCCAGTCTCCGCCTGGAAAGTTTCCACCGGAGAAGACTGACCCGGCGGGAGCGGAGCCTGTCTTATTTTCCAGCCACCTTTGCGCGCTGCTGTCCAACCATCCCCCGGAGAGGCAGCGACGCAGCTGCCCAGGCCTCCCCTGGGGGCTTCCCACGGCCGCCTGCTCTGCTAAGAAGGTAAATCACCCTGATCAAGTCCCAGGAGCCCTAGCTAGTCCCGTGATGAAGGCTTCGAGCCGGCCTTGCCTGGCGGCGCCTGGCAAGCAGCAGCCTGGCCTCGGCCTGCCTTTCCCTGCGGTTGGACGAGTTTCTCCCTTTTTCCCTTTTGTGATGCTGCGGCCCGGAGCCAGGACCTTGTAGAACGAGGCCGGCTCTCTGTTGCCGAACTACGCGCTCTGACCCTTGTACAAGTGTGTCTTAGTCACCTTCCCAAGACACCTGCTCAGGAGATCACGATGTGCTGTCGCCAGGGGTGGAGGGCAGGACACGTGGGGACCTGCACAAGGGCCAGACACTTGTACAAGGAGCAGAGAGGCCGGGAGGAGAGGACAAGGATATACTCCGGCAGGTCATACCCCACGGACCCACCCCAGCCAGGCCCTGGTTCCTCACAGCACTATAAACTGGATTAATCCAACCCCAGCAGAATCTGCCTGTGGATTCATGTGATGGGGGGGGCTAGGTCTAACCATACTGTGGGGTCTTGCAGGGTCTGCACCAGGGCAGAAGAGAGCCCGAGGACGGATGAGGCCGCAGTATCTGAGGCTGAGAAGCAACGATTGCTTCCAGGGTGCCATAAAGCTCAGTCTAGCACAGCAAAGTGGCAAAAAGGAAGAATAAAACAGCCGTCTATTTAAAAGAGTAACGACAGGGAAAAATACATTTTCATCAGCTCGTCTTCTTGTGGCTGAATCCCCACAGCAAGCTCCAAATTCCAATGTCAGGAAATAAATCAAAATAACTTTGCTGTGTTTAGCCTCATTTTGCCGCGCCGCTCGGCTCTGAGTTAAAAAGCAACAGGTACCGTGGTGTCTCTCCCAGAAACACAGGAATGGTTTTAAAATGCAATTATGGGGGTTAGTGGAAGGGAAGGGGAAAAATGTTTTTCTTCGATTGATGTATGATTGCCCCCATGCTGTTTGGAATCGTATTTTTGTGGCGCTCTGCTAAGAAGTGCTATTTACAGGGAGCCTGACAGACGGAAGCGATTGGCTTTGGCAGGTCTAAATGTATGATTTTAGCAGGTCTCCAAGGAAGGGTTGGGGAAAGGCGCTGGCCTTTTTAGAGTGCAGAGGACAGTGGGGCTGCTCTGAGTCCATCCTGCCTGTCAGGACTGATCAGCCAGCTTGGAGACAGCGCTGGGGCTCCCCGGAGGGGTCTGCACCCATACTGTGCCAACCCCACCTCCCCAGACAGACCCCATCCGTCATCCCTGCACCCAGCAGGGCTCCCGAGAAACCTAACATACCTGGCTCCTGGCTCAGCTAGGCGCTGAAGAGCTTAGAAAGGGCTCAGATCAGAGGGGGGCAGAGGAGGCCACACCCATGGGCACAGAAGGGGACAGAAGCTGCCTGGGAAGGATTTCTGTCTTCAAGACAGAAATGGAACATTAAAGGCCATGCATCTTGCTCAAGGTCACTTGCCTAGAGAGGAGCAGGAGCCAGACGTGTGCAAGACCCTTAATCTGCTAGGAGCTGGCCGGGGACCAGGCCAAGGCAAGGTTGAACCTTCACAGAAGTGCTGCTTACATAGTACCATACATCGTGCTTGGCCAGCAGTCAGGAAATGAATGAAACGCAGTTCCCTCTTTTAAGAGGTTGGGCAATGGCCCTCCAAAGAAGGGAGTTATTTAAATAAATAGAACAAGATGCACCATCGAGAGACAGGCAATAGCAGAAGGTTTGGTAAGATTTTGTGGGGACGCCTCTTTGAGAAGGCAGGGTCCAATCTGAGTTTTAAGGATTGGGGGTAAGGGCTGAGGAGATCTCAGAAGCATCTGAGGACCACGCAGAGGGGGAGATGTGCTCCAGGATGAGAAGTTGTGGTGCTGGGGCAGAGAGCCTGAGAGACAGATCATTCTGCTGGGAGGAGAAAGCAGCAACCTCTCCACAGCTTGCAAGTACGTGTTCATAGCAGGGTGCTTAACTGCATACCTCGCCTCCTTCCCCAGATGCCCGAAGACTCTCCCTCCCTCTTCCCATTTGGAAGCTACCCATGTCTCTAGTCACTGCCAGACCTCGCCTTCCACTGGAAACCCCTTGTCTAGACCTTCATCATTTAGGAGAAATACACGGGAATAGAACAACTATTCCCGGGGTGGAGGCCAGGACAGAGTCCTGTTTGAGAGGAGTCTTAGATGATAGAGCCCTTGTTCTGGGGAACTTGGAAGGAGGACATAAGGACGAGGACTGGGAGAGAGTAGGTTCAAGCCTCATGGGGAAGTATTTCGATCCATAATGGTAAATTCATACTCTGTGTTTCCATAGCTCATGCCCAAGGTAGACATCACCAATCTATCACCGAGTCTTCTTAGTTATGTTGGGACATAGTCCTCAGGGGTGTCTCCACAGTGTCCCAGGCATCCATTATAGCTTGGTAGTTGTCTGTGGGGCTCAGGTTGAGCTTCTCTGGTCCTGCGCTTCCTGAGCACCTGACAACATGTTCCAAAGTGGCTAAGGGCTCTGGAGCCAGTCTGGGCTCAAATTCTGGTTCTGTCGCTCAGTGGAGGGAGGCTACTCTCTGCCTCATTTTCCCCCTCTGAGACATGGAGATTACAGCTAGTGAAGTAGTGGCGGGGTTTTAAGAGTTCTGTGCTCAGCACTGAGCCCGGTGTGCCACAAGCATTGAGCAGACCTTTGCTCCAGTACCTCTGGGATTAGGCATCAGCAGGGTACAGGCTGAGGCTGGACACCTCTTGCTCTGTACCAGGCCCTTCTGTCTGCCCAAGACACCCTCCCCATGATGCCTTGCTTAGAGGAAGCTGGCTGGGTGATGTGTTTCTCTCTCAGCCCGAGGTGTCTCAGCAGGCTGACCACAGCCCCAGGCTGAGTCAAATGTCACCGGAAAGGCACAGCCCGTGGTTCACTGACACCCTCACCTTGCCAGCCCTAGAAACTCGCTGTGCACTGGGCCCAGGGGAGGTAGGGGGCCTCCTTGGGCCAGCTCAGGAGGCTGGGGGCTAGGAGCAGGGCCAATATGACAGGAGCAATAGGACAGGGTGCCCCCAGAGCAGGCTGTGCAGAGGGCCTGGGCTCTGTGTCTCTCAGGACACAAGTGCATCCTGCTCATGGGCGTGTGCCTGCTTCCCTAGGGGAATTCTCCACTGAGTGTCCATGCCGGCTAAGGAGACAGCGGAGACAGCCACTGGCTTGTTTTCCTGTCTCCTCGGCAGCCGGGCACAGGCACGTGACCCTGGCTCTGCCTGGTAGGCACTCATTCCCACAGGAGACCAAGTCTGGCCCTGGGTGGAAGGAGGCAGGTGCTGGAGGCCTTGGCCAGCGGGGTTGTCAGCTGCTGAACCCCTCTCCGAGGGCAGCTTGGACAGGATGGAGGGGAGGCAGCACTGTCTGCTGTCCGCGCCGTCAAGTGTGTGGGGACCATCGGCCAGTCCTGCTCTGTGGCTTTAAGGTCGGGGTCCTGGCTGTGTAAGGGTGGGTGTCCAAGTTTGGGCCTGTACCTCTTCCAGAGACTGCTTTTAACATCAGCCACAAATCCTGTACAGAATTCTTCTCTCCTTAAAGGCACCGGACTTCTGCTCCTTCCTCTATTCCGTGGGTCACGCCACCTCCAGCTATTGAGTTTCCCTTAAGAGACCTCGCTGTGTGCCTTCTGCTCAAGATTAAACAGGCAACATGGAGCTGAAACCAACATGGAGGGCTGCTCAGAGTCGGTGTGTGAGTGTGAGTGTGAGTGTGTGTGTGTGTGTGTGTGCGCGCGCACGGGCATGTGCACAGTCACAAGGGAGGATGTCACGCTGAGAGCAAGGTGTGAGAGGCAGGGGCAGTCCCACGGGGCCAGCCCAGGGGCAGGTGGGCCACACTCTTCCTGTCACCTGCTACCTCCCCACCTCTGCATCCTGGGACAGGATCTCAGGCTTGTGACACCCGCTGGGAGTCCGGACCTGCATAGCACCCACAGGAGACAGGGGCTGGCCGAGAGGCTGTCCCCATACTTCCTCTGGATGAACCGTTTAACATGCCCAGGCCTGTGACAAGAACAGTGGGTAAACATCAGAGACCTCAGGGACTCGTGGTGTCATAGAAGTCCAGAGGGGAGGACCTGTGCTTAGCCACAGGACTACTCACCAGCAAAGTCATCCGTAGCCCCGTGAAAGCCCAGCTGCTCCGGGGGCACCTCCTGGTCCTCGAGGTCCCCGTTGGTCCCAGAGTGCACCCCAGAACAGTGACGACTTCCTCATGTGCACGCACACACACAGGTAAACACACAGGTTCACGTGTACACACTTACTGGGACCACGGACCACGCAAAGCTTCTTATCACTGTTGGCTCATGGGCTGTTCACGTCTATCCTATTTTGTCAGGTCTTGGAGTCTTTCACAGCTGGCCTTGGCCATTGGAAGGGAAAGAATGTTCTAGAAGGCCTGTGTGGCAGTCCTTAGTTTAGGGCTTCTTATGGGTCAAGGGTTTGGTTCTTTATGAGAGAGAAGGGACAGAGGAGATTAGGAAGAACCCAAGAGAGTGGAGGGAGGACAGAGGAAGATGGACAGAAAGAGGCCCCCAGGCAGGGCACAGAAATGGAGGGGCAGGATGTGTGGGGTCACGGCCCTTTCATGTTGGGGGGATAAGAGAGAAAGGAGCCGGCAAGGTGCTTAACTGAAATAACATGGAAGCATGTATCTTCTCAGGTGCCCCAGCCACCTTTCATGTTCTCACAGCCGTGTATGACTGACGGCTCCGACCTAGACGATGTCTTTCGGGAATATTCCAGCTCTTCCCGAGAACACTGCGCCCTCCTGACCCCATCTCTCTGCGCTCACCCATGGAAACCCTTCCCAGGTCCTGCCCGGGGACAACCCCTTCTCCAGGACGCTTCCGCCTGCACCGCTCCCTCCTGCTGCACTCGGGGCACCCCCGGCTCGCGCCCGGCCACCAGCTGTGCAGGACAGGTGCCCTGCTGGCTCCTGTTTCTCGGTCACCCCTTTTCCTTCTTCCCAGCTGTCACGGTCCCCCACTGTGGCCCATGTGCCTGCCTCTGGGGGTGTCTCATAACCCCTTGGTGGGCCTGCCAGCCTTCTGCAGCCCCCTCTGCTCCCCTCCTCTGCTTTCTTTCAGAGATGTTAATTGTACCCACAATTACCTAATTGCCATGGCAATTAGCCAGTTGCTCTCGATTCTGAAGGTGCAAATGGCAAATTGCAGGCCTACAGAGGTAATTTTGGGCACAAACTGTGCCCAGAGAACTTGTCTCAGCCCTGAGTACCAGGGACAGGGCAGAGCTGGGGACAGTGAGGTGTGGCAGGAAGCTGTATTTCCAGGTGGAGTGACCCCGAGGCTGGGAGCTTCCTTAGAACTGTGAGCGTCCCTTCCGGCACCGAGCTGGCCGCACTGCCGAAGCGGTGCAAGGTGCAGAGCGGGTTGGTGCCGGGCTGCAGGCTCTCCAGGCCGCTGCAGTGGCCGGCCAGGGTCAGCTGTGAAGTCAGGAACTGGGCTCTGGCGGGGACGCAGGGGCCCAGCTCGGGGACAGGCCCGGAGCTCCCAGCAGGCTGGGACAGCGCTTACACTGGTCTGGCCAGCATGCTCTTTCCATAGGGAGTGTGCTGGGGGAGTCCTGGAGGTGCCGAAGGGGAGCCAGGGTGGGGGACAGTGCGATCCCTGCCTCCTCGAGTGACCTGAGACAGACATCCCCAGAAAGCAAGTGAACCCTCCACTGCTCAGCACCGGGCTAGGTGTTGCTAGCGGTACAGAGGTGACCAACAGGGGTCCTTACTGGCTGCGCACTGGGTCACTGGGAAGTCCTGTGACATTGTGGGGACAGTCACCACCCGCTGGGGAGCTCACGGGTTCTGTTGGTGGGTTAGCGGATGGACAATGCTCTCGCTGTGGGTCTGTTTCTCCACCTGCAAAACAAGGGAGGGGGCTTCAAACCTCCCCATCTGTCACCGGCGACAGGACCCTCAGGCTCCCTTGTGCAGCCTTGGCCCACATCTTGGCTGGCAGGATGCCCAACCACCCGGCAAGGTACCCTGGCCCTGAGACCTGGCCCTTGGCCAGCACTGCCTAGCCCCTGATTGCCGTCTGACTTTGGTCTCGGTTTTCTTTTTGCCTTGCCTATGATCAAACTGTACAAATGACTGTCTTTTAAAGTCCCAGGCCTCACCTTGGAGCCTCTAAGTGGTGAAGTTGAGGTACGAGACACCCCTCAATTCTGTTGCCAAGGGAGAGACTTGGGGTTGGGGAGGTCAGCAGCCTAACTTCCCATCTGTCTCCACCCCCACTATCTGGTCCCCGCCTGACCTCAACAGGGACACTTGGCTAAGTACAGCAGTGTCTGTGCGCTAATTAATTCGCCAGAGGGAGGGGGCTGTAAATAATGTGCTCGAGGCGCAAGGGCCACTGGGACAGGCCGCTCCGCAGCGGCTTTGCACTCGCTCTGGCGACACAGGTTAATGAGCACAGGTCTCCTAGCCAACATAACAGCAACTAAAAATAAAGAAGGAGGAACGAGGCCCTTTCCCTGGTGTATCAGAAGCCTCCCGATGAAATTTCCACGCTGATGCTGAACTTTCCTGTGCCTGCTGCCCCCGGAGCTGATGGAGAGGGAGCCCCAAGCCCGGCCTCGCAGCTGCCGCAGAGACACAAGACTCGCGCCATCTCTTGCTTTGGGCCAGGAAAAGAGAGGGACATGGGACAGGTGACTCCATGAGTCTGGAGCCAGCCTGGATGCCCTTGCCAGTGCCCTGCTCCTGCTGTGTGGCCCTGAACCTCCGGGTCTAGGCCCCTGCCACTCTTGCCCCTCCAGCAAGTCAAGGAAAATGTGTCAATGCGTCCTGCTGTCAAGGGAAATGTGGCCTGAAAATCCTCCATTCCCAGCCCTCTCCAGCCCCCTGAGTCACACATGCCAGTTGTCAAAACGTTCTTGTCACATGCTCCCGTCCTTGGAGGTCACCCTGGCCCACGTGGCTGGGGATGGGCACACAAAGCTTCTCACACAATGCCCTACCCCTAGGGGACGCAGCGCTCGTGTGAAACAGCGCCTCCTCTGGACAGATGCAGCACGTCAGGATGCTGGGCCCTTTGGCTCCGCCCCCACCGGGTACACAGGGAGCTCTTGTACTCCCTTCTCAAAAGGCCTTCTGCCTCTGTCTTTCTGGCATCCAGCCAAGCCCTCATAGCTTTCCAAGAGAGAGGAAACCTTATGAAAACTAAATGAGGCTTCCTTCCCCCACCGCGAGTTTCCCCCTCCTGGAACTTCAGTGCTCTCTCTCCAGCCTATGCTGTGGAGAAAGGAAAAGGACAGACAGAAACGTGGCCCCCCTGTGGGTCACAGCACCAATTTCTGGAGAGTGCTGTGTCCTGGAGACAAGGTGTGCAGAGGCCTGAGAAGCCCAGCTCAGCAGAGGGACAGAAGCAGCGGGAACCTGATGCCAGCTGACCCAAGGATGAACTGTGCCTGTGAAGGGGGGGAACTGGTTTTGTCCTGCTGGCCCAGTGTCTTAGCGGCATCTACAGGAGGGCTGGCGGGGACAAGAAGTCGTGGTGACTAGGTGGTGGAGCAAAACCAGGGCAACTCCAGGAACCAGTGACAGGACGTCGTGGACACCACTTGAAGGCTCTGTGACATTTTGTGGGGCAGACGTGAAGCCCGATGGAGAGCCAGTCTGTCACCATTGGTAACTATTCAGCGCTCGCTGGAGGCTCCCTGTAGCAGGTAGTGGCTCTGAGGCCCCTGTGGAGAAATTTCTTTCTCTGTGTGTAGGTTCTGTTTTCAAACCTTCATCATGAAAGCTCATTATCCAGCCTTCCCAAACGTGTGTGTGTGTGTGTGTGCGTGTGTGTGTAACACAAACCTTCCCTCTGTACTGTGGTGGGCGGAATGGACCCTGGCACACTTCTTACTTGACAGATTCCCACTGGGTCTGGCTTTGGCCCCATCAGCCACCCATGCTGTCAGAGGTGGTGGCCACTCTGACCTCCTTGTTGCTAAATCGAATGGGCCTCCTGACGCCACATCCGTCGTGGTCTGCGGGCCAGGCCAACAGCACTGACCACTTCCTCCTTCTTGACACATTTTGCTGCCTGGCGCGGAGGCCCTGGGGCTCCGCCTTCTCTCTCGAAGCTGAGGTTGCAAGGCGCACTGTCCTTGCCTGTCCTCTCTGTCACTCCACGCCACACCTCCACGAGCCACGCTGACTGCTGACACCCCATCCCTCTTGTCCACCTCGGCCTCTTTCTGAGAGGCAAGAGGGTGAAAAGTTCAGCCTTCGAGACCCCTCTTCTCAACAGCTTCTAGGCCAGCTCCCCGAGTCACAGGCCACACTCTCTTTCCACCACACCAAGGCCCAGGAGAGTGCTAAGGCGGCCCCTGCCTGGTTGGAAAATAAATCTCGCCTGTGTAAAAATCACCTCCAATGTCTAGGATCTAAGGAAAGGGGCTCCTGAAACCAGGACCAGACGGCTCTGTTACTTCCTTCAGAGACACGAAGAGGCCTGTGACCCGGGTCTGCAGAAGTCCGTTTCCTCAGCTCAGCTCACTCTCTGGCCCTCTGCCAAGTCAGTAACTGCGTGTGTATGTGGTGACCCCAGCTCTGTCAGCCCCAAATTCTTAGGGCTAAAGAAACACCAGCCCACTAGGCCCGAGACGCCCTCCTCTTTCTCCAGCTCTTTGCTCTGTTCCTCGACCTGCACGGGCGGAGGCACCTTCCCCGCAGCTTAGAAGTGTGCACAAAGGAAACGAGCAGGGGCCCCAGGAGCCGCTGACACCGCCCCAACCCGCGCCCCTTCTCTGCCCACCCTCGGGGACACAGCGAGCCGGAGTGTGGTCCACCGACACGGTGCCACTGACGGGCTCTGGCTTCCTCCCTCTTCTCCTGGGGCTTCCGGCTCTTCGGTTACCTCGCACCCCCAGCCCAGACTGGTAGCCTGTGTGGCAGCAGACCTGCCCGGAGCCGGAGCCTGGAGCCCGGAGCCCGGCGGGCGGAGGGCAGGAGGAGGCGCGGGGCAGGGCTGTCACCCCTCAACCGACTCAGGCGGGTCTTAATGAATATGAATGGCCGCCTCCTACGCAGAGCCAGCCCCCTCACATTCCTTCACACCTCACTGAGCCCCGAAAGGTTACTCAGAATTAAATGTAAATCACATATTTACTGGTATGAATCAGATCACAGTGTCACTTTCTCACTGTGGAGAATTTAATCACTCCGCAGGCTGGAGGGCTTCGGCCTGGCCTCCCTGCCCCTGGGAGCCGCACCTGGCAGAGAAGGTCAGGGCGCTCTGACGTGGGGCTTCACTGGGGCCTGAAGAAGGGAGACCTGACACCCTTTGGTATCGTCATTAGCCTCCTGCTAGTAAGGCAGCAGGCAGAAGCAGTCGTGAGGGGTAACACTGGCCGTCTGGTATCCACTGGATCGTCCCAGGGACGCCCCTCCTAGGAGGCTGTGAGCAGGGACCTCACCTCCCCGGGCGTCTCAGAACCCGCCAAAGCTCCATCCAGCTTGAGCTTCTGAAGGTTCACGTTGGCCACGTGGGAACGATGAGGCCTTCTCTATGGAAGATCCTCAGTCAAACAAACACAAGATTGACAGATCGCCGTGCAGGCTCTGACGTGCCGCCCAGAGCCCCCCACCCTGTGTGGGTCACTTCCCTCAGCCCGGACAGGATACCAGGACATCTGCTTTCCTCAGGATGTCACAGTCCCCTCCCTTCCTGGGCCTACCCATCCCGAGGCTGACGCCCAGGGTGTCCTCCCCTCCGCCAAATGCCCGATGGAGTTTTCTCAAGTGGAGAATTTCCTAACTGCACAATTCCTTTCCGGAAAACTGAGCCCGCATTGTCTACACGGGAAGCCAGTCCACACTGCCTGTGAGTGTGTGTGCGTGCCTGAGTGTGTGAAAACTGAAAAACAGATGTAGTCCTGTCATGTGTCAGGAAGCAACTCTTCTCACCAGTTTTAAGGGACACAGTTCCCCTGGGCTTGAAGTCAAAGGACTTCCTTTTTATAGTCAGGCTCAGTCCTAGGAAAGCTCTGATTTTATGAACTCAAGATTGAGAAATGTCCACTGGAGTTAGAATTCAGCTGGTAAACTTCAGCCAGACATCAGTTGGGTAGGGTGTTATGATTTTAGGGAAAAGGGAATGTTTCAGTTACTTGATTCAGTTCCCTGCAGCTGTGTAACAAATCACCCTAAAACTCCATGGGGTAAACAAAACCCAACTTATTGTGCTTATAGATTTTTGGGATCAAGAATTGGACAGGGGGCAGAAGGGACGGTTCATGTTGCAACACATCCGGGGTCTCAGTCTGGAAGATTCCAGTGCCTGGGGGTGACCTGAGCTTTGGGGGGCTGGAGCCAGCAGGAGGCTTCTCCTCTCATGTCTCCGGCACCTGGGTTGGGATATGTGGGCTCAGCTCACCTGTTGATCATAGTGTCTCACAGGGTCTCCTCATGGATGGGGCTTCTCACAGCAAGGAATCTGAGCAGGAAGACGAGCAAGGGGACATCGAGGAAGCAAAGGTCCCGAGAGACCAAGCAGGAGGAGTCCGAGAATCCTCCAACCTACCCCGAGAAGTCACGTGGGACTGTCTCTGCCACTTTCTGTTAGTTCCAAGCTGGTTACTAGGGCCGGCCCACACTGGGGTGGCAGGTGGCAAGGCTATGCTGTGGAAGAGCAGGCAGGATGGGAGTTACTATTGGTGGCATCTTTGGAAATCGTATTAGGCTCCAAGATCTGCTGTTGTTTCCAAACCAGCTTCTGAGAAATCAATCAATCAATAGCAATTACTAACTATGTACTGATAGCCACTGATGTGACAGGCTCTAATCCAAGGGAAAAACAGGCACAGAGCTCAGGCCCCGGGCTGAGGCAGTTTCCCTAGCTATAAAGGGGAATCCAGTCAGGGGTATTTTGATTGCAAGAAATGGAGACCCAATTCAGGGCAGCCAAGTAGAGAATTAGACTGCGTGGAAGTCCAAAGACAGACTCTACATCCATTGCCAGGGATCTTGGGACTCCCTGGAAAGATAAAACCTGAACCGGCTCTCATGTTGTCTCCAGGGATTCTGTGGCCTCCTCCTCTCTCCGCTCCCCACGCCTGCCCCGTAGCCCACGGTGGCTACTGTGACTCAGGTCCTGCTGCTGGCCTTTCAGCCCTGTCGCTGTTGCTCTTGGAGGCCCAGTATCTGGACCTGAGGAAAGCTTGTCCAGCCACTCACAGATCACAGGTTGTGTCCCGCCTAGAGGGATGACGCCTTTGGAGCTGGGGTCTCCCGCTGGGCCCAGCCAGCTGGATACAGTAACAAAAGGCAGACGGAAGCTCTCCAAGCACGCAGTAAGGTCCCCAAGTGGGACCCTATCTCTTAGCAGGGACCATCGTCAGCCCATGACTGTCCTCTTACCGGATGTGGAGGATGGAATTGATCGAATAGGGGAAAGTAGTCTAATGTACAAACCAGCATGCCCACGGGAGCAGCATCACCTTTGAGCCATCCATCTATCCGTCTGGCCAGCATCCATCCACCCATCTAGCCGCCCCATCCAAGTCTGTCTGTCCACCCATCCACCTGTCCATTTAAGAGATATTTGTTGGGCACCTAATGAGTGCCTGACATTGTGCTTGGGACTAAGGAGTCACAAGCCACACGTTAGGTGAGTTCTTGCTCTCTCCCTCTACTGCGATTGTACATCAAGGCACAAATGCACAGTCTGCAGAAACCCAACTGGCTTTAACTCCGACTGGTGACACAGGTGTAAACACACCAGAGTTTAGTAAAATAACCTACAGATAAATTAAGCTACTCTGATAACCATCTTTGACTGAACAGATTGTGAAAGTTGAAAAAACACACGCTGAGAGTGGTGGTGTGGAAAAATGTACGCATTTTATGTGACTGGTGGGAGTGTGAATCGGTACAAACTCCAAGCGGGAAAGGACTTAAAATGACAAATGTTTGCTCCCTGGAAACCAGCGCCTCATGCATTTATTGTGGGACTCTGAGCACCCTGAAATTGGAAACAACCTGCGTGCCCCATCCCAGGGGAGAGATTAAGTAGATGATGGTGCGTCTGCTGCGTAAAATCCTCAGGAGCTGTGAAATACAAGGAAGAACTTCTCCATGTGTAGCCAGATGGAGCTGGGTCAAGGCTACTACTATTTAAATGTTAGGGCCAGACAGTAAGTTAGCGGTAGTGTTCAAAAGTGGTGGAAGGTGAATCTCTCTGTCTCTGTCTCTCATACTTGTATAAGCGCAAAATATCTCTAGAAGCATTTACAAGAAGGTGGTCATCGTGGTTTTCTGCAGAACAGAAAGTAGTGGTAGAAGATATACCACGCATACATTATTTTCTTTCTTTTTTTTTTTTTTTGAGACAGGGTCTCACTTTGTAGTTCGGGCTGGCTCTGAGCTTACTATGTAGCCTAGGCTAGCTTCGAACTCAGCAATCCTCCTGTCTCTGCCTCCCGAGTGCTAGGATTACAGGCGTGAGCCACCACGCCCAGCGCATATTTTCTTAATCTTGGAACTATTAGAATGCTTTGTCTATTCAAAAAATAAAATTTAAATATTAACAGAAAAAGTGAAATATCCTACTAGATTTGGGATGTTGTGTGCGATTCAGACAAGGTCTGGTCAAGGGGGAACTCCGCCCTAAGTTCAGGCTGCAGCACGAGCCGCAAACTGGAGTGGGCAGTGTCTGGAAGGCACTGTGAGAAGAGTCACGGTCTAGACCCCCAAGTTCTGGAGCAAGACCTTTATTTTCATCATGGAGGACAGTGGTCAGGCCAGTTGAAGCTGTCACAGGATACCGAGGGACCACAAGATCGGCCCTGCACATCACAAGCTGGGTGTTGCCAAATATGAACATGCAATGGGGTGACTTCCTTACGGACACAAGTGGTACAGCTCAGATCAAGCCCAATCATGTCCAGAAGCCATGAGATGGTGACATGACAGGTGACCACTGGACCGGTGCCCACTTGTGCTCCACAGGGTGGGACTCTGATCACAGGATGGAGGAGGAGGAGCCTGTGTCAACATGGAAGATCTTGGTAGCTGGAAAGACTGTCACAGTGCCATGGGGACCTGGTATCTGTGAACTTAGAGCAGAGAAAGAGCTGCTGCCCAGGCTGGGGACTTCACCCCCATAGTTCTTGGGGTGTAGCAGCTGCTCCTGTGCCTAGTGGAAGGATTTATGGATGTGGAGTTGCAAGAACAGCCATACGGACAGGGCCAATGAGAAGAAAGTGGCCTGGGAGGGTGGCTTGGGCTGTCTGCCTGGGAAGCACACAGAGCAGCCTGATGTCCGAGGCGGGAGGAGTATGAAGGTTGAAAGCAGATTCATTCTGAGACTCAGAAGCAGCCCTTGGGGCTCAGGACCAGCTCTGGATGCAGGACCTGTGTCTTGCTTCACTCACCCCTTTGCTTTAAAACTTCCTAGAGATTCGGTGAAGGTTGGGTGGATGGATATCAAGTCGATTGGGTGTGGGACCCACCTGAGGGACCAATGGAGCATACTTCCAGGTGTATCTGGGAGCTCCTGGGGGTGTATCTGCTCCCTGATGCCTTTCTCGCCTGCTCTGTTTCTCATGCTTTGCTTCCCAGCCGCCATGAATGAAGCAGTTTTCTTACGCAGTGCCTTCCACCATGATGACCCTGTCTTGGAGTCAGCTCACCATGGAATGGATCCTCATAAGACAGGAGCCTTCTTCTTTCATTTCTGTGTATTGTGTCTAACAGTGGGAAAGCTGATGCATTTACACTAGAGGAGACTCTGCAGTCGTTAGTCCTTGGAGACTTTCTTGGAGGCTTTCCTAATGAACTAGAGCCTCAGGTTGGAGCATGGGAACAGGACCCCAACATGACAGGCACACGGGTGGGTGGAAGAGGGGTGAGGTTGCCACCTCTTACACAGTGTGGTAGATATCAGGTGTTTGTTCCCCTCATCCTCGCACACCATTCCAGGGCCAATTCTGCGTGACCCCTGATGGCAATGCAGGCATGACCCCAGTGTGTCCCGGTCTCGAGTCCTGCTGTACCCGTGTCCCCCCTGCAGTGGGTTTTGGCTGTTGAGATGGAGGCCTGAAATCCAGCAAACCCACTCAGCACCCACCCAGGCAACAAGAAGGATGTTCTGGGTGTCCTTCATGCCCAGGGCTGGACTCTTCTCCCTCTCCTGCTGTGGATAGACCACTCTAAGAAGCAGTGGCTACATGGCCGTTAGAGAGATATTTCCTCAGATTAACCAGCCTCTCTCCCTGCCTGGGCTTGCTTACCTTCCCTGCTCCGGCGCACAGGCCTTGGCCTCAGGCCTTGCTTTCTAGGGAACTTCAGCTAAAGCAAGACATTAGCCCTTTCATGTTCACCTCCGGCTCTGCAGTGGTACCACGGGTCATGCCTGGTTTCTGCATCAGGAAAGGAAGACGAGGAAGCACAGCACTGGATCCAGGCTGAACAGCAAGGGCAGAGCAAAGACAGAATTTGCATCTGCCTCTGATTCCAAGCTTGGGGCTCATTCCAGCTGCCTGGAGCAAGGCTTCTGTGTGGCGAGGCTGGGAGCAAAGGTGATGGAAAGGAGGAAGAGATGGTGTGGGGGGTGGAGCATGGCAGGGAGTGCAGCGGGGCGGGCTGAGCCTTGGTGCGGGCGGCGTGGGCTTCCTGGGCAGGTGTGGCAAAGCCTGTCCCATGGTGCTCACAGAACAGTGTTCAAGCTTCCTCAGTCCCCTTGTGTGACTGAAGAGGGAAACCACAGATCGCTGGGGTGACTCAGCTCATCCAGAGAGACACAGCAGGGCCCCACACATCCCGATTGCCTGGCCCGGGCTCCTTTATCAACCTGGGAGAAATTTCCGCAGCGCGAGTGTTGCCAAGCTGGTAATGAAAATGAGACCTAAATTAGCTTCAGAAAATGAGGTTTTAGCATTGGAAAGTTTTTGACTATTGAAATGGGGTATGCAAATGAGTTTATCCGCTAGGAATGTGCAAGTAGAAAAGAAGCCCCCCCTCTGAAATCTAGCCATCAAAACCACTGGCACTTCTCTTCCGGGACCTCAGTTTCCCCTTTCATGAGGTCACACTAGCCAGTTGCTGAGGCAACTTTCAGAGGGGACGAGAGTTTGTGATTTCAGGGGCTCGTGTCAAATGGCAGAGGGGGGCCTTGAGATGGGGTGGGGGAGTCTGGGAAGATGAGACCAGCTGGCCCCGCCTAGGGCCCCCGGCAGGCTCCTGAGCGGCCCACGGAGGCAGTCCCGCCCCAGATGCAACTCACACAGCTCACATCAGCCTGCAAGGGAGCACTGATTAGTAATTAAAAGGCTTAAAAAATAAGGCCATTAAAGCTAATGCCATCAAAATCAGAACCTCCGATGCTGACTCTAATTACTAGCATATCTGGAGACTCCAAAGAGGCCCTTTTCATTTCCGCACCTGCACTGTGTGGGCACCGAAGCCTCCCACGCCCATTTGCCTCATCACCGGGGACCACGGCTGAACCTGCTTCTTTTCCAGCTTCACTCGGACCCAAGAAAAAGCAGGCCAGACTGTGAGCACGTGATGGGCAGCTGTGGCTTCCTAATCAGGATGGCAGCCACTCTCGTAGCCCTGGAGGGAGCCTGGCATCCAGTAGCCACACGCATACAGTGTCTCACTTGTCTTCTCAGCCACGCCCATTCCCATTGGAAAGACCGGGACAGGGAAACAAAGAAACCAATCACAGGGAAGGGGAGGGGCCTGCGGTGCTTTCATAACACCAGGCACCGCCCAGCCCTTGAGCACGGGGTCTGCAGAAGCACCAGAGGATTCAGTGCCAGCCTCAGATGCCCCTTGGCCCAGGAAGTTTGATTCACCCAGTGCTCGCCAGACCTCCATCTTGATTCCAAACTAAAGGGGTTTCGCTCACCCAACAGCCTCATGGAAAGTCTGGCCCCCTGGAAAGTCTGTGGACCGTAGAACTTGGCTTCCCAGTGGGAGCAGCCAGTGGGACATCAGAACCAGCCAGCAGCCCAGGGAGCCAACAGCTGCATTCTAGTAGTCCACTGCTGTGTGGCTGTGGCCCAGCCGCTTGCCCTCTCTGTGCCTATTCTGTAACTTGGGAGATTTGGACAAGACATGCTCACCTGCCCCTCCCAGCCTTGACTCTGATTCTGAATATGCTTTTGTATCCTCTGGAATTTTTGAAAAAGAAAGCATCTGCTCTTGGTACACTGGCTCACTGAGGCTTTCAATTCTCATCATTTCCCCCCAGAGACTTCATTGTCCACAGGATAAGAAACAAAAGTTTGGGAGCATTAAAAAAAAAAAAAAAAATATATATATATATATATATATAAATATATATATATAAATATCAGGGCCAGACAGGCCATTTTCAGACAGTCCCTGGGGCCTAGTCAGCTATTAAAGATGGAAATTATATATTCATAACACAGGATATTGCTGCTTGCTTATTTATAACTTGCTCCATTTCAAGAATATTTATTCTAGACGAGCAGGCTTGATAATTTTCATCCAATCTACTCCTCATAGCTTAGGGCGAAGGAAGGAAACAGCTCAATTGAAGCCGCAGCTTTCTATTATCAGTAGGTAGAAGAAGCCCACAGCTCTCCTCTCTGTGGGTCAGAAGCCCAGCCAGGTGGGCACTATCAACCGCTTGGCACCTCTGCCAGCGCCAGCCTCTTGGGACCCCGGCAGAACCTCGCCAGCTCTGGGCACCATCCTCCCCAACAGGTCAAAACGTGAGATGGAAAAGGGCGAAGTGGCACAAACTCCAGCCCCAGGGACGTACTCGCTCGGGTCCCGCTGTCTCAGGAAGGAAAGAGAACGACCGAGTCTTCTCTGTGTCTGTCCCTGCGCCACGTCTGTCGGACAGCGAGGTTTTGTGGAGAATCTACTGCGTACCCCGCTCTGTGTTGGGCACCGCTGGGAGGCACAAGAGGAGCTGGGAGCTGAAGAAACGTGCCCTCCTTGGGGAGGGAAGCAGCAGGGTGGATGCAGAAAGCTGCCTCACTGTCAGGACAGCCCCGCCCCTCCAGGCTCACTCACACGGCTCCTGCCTGGTGCCTGTCCGGGGTTCCTCAGGCAGGAGGGAAAGGGCAGATCCCTCCCCATTTAGACTCCTTGAGCCCAACCCCTCTCCTAGTCCAACCCCAGACAACAGAGGTTCCCTCTGCCCGTTTCTCATGGCACCCGGGCTGTGAGCAGCCTGCGCGCCAAGGTCTCTTGGAGCCGCTGCCCTGGAACAGGATGGAATAACAGACCTGGGAACAGCAGACTGGTCTAGCTGTTCCAGACCGGGCCAGTTGGAGAGGTGCCAAGGGCCGAAGGGGCTGGCAGCACACAGGTGCCACCCACTTGCAGGGCGTGGCTGGTGTCTGCACTGCTCAGTCTCCTCGCTCACACCCTCCCCCCACCTGCTCCGAGTGAGGCCAGAGGACTTCTGCAGCCCAAGAGTCCCGAGCCCGAAAGGGTGTGTTTGGGTTGTTATTTACTTATCCTGCAAATATTTATTAAGTACCTCTTACACAGCAGGGCCCGGGTGCATCCGTGAGCTGTGCTGTGAGACGGGAGCCACTGCCACTTAGTCGCTGCCTGCCCGTGGGGTGGGGACTGATGAGGACCCAGGTTTGTGCTGCACGCATGAGGGATGAGGTTCACCGAGGCGATGGGAAGCCACTGAGTAAAGAAAGGAACTGAGGGCCGGAGGGTTAGCTCAGTGGTTCCGGCGCCTGCCTTGCAAGCGCAAGGACCTGAGTTCGATCCCCGGTAACCACATATAATGCTGGGTGTGGTGGCTCACGCCTGTAATCCCAGCACTCGGGAGGCAGAGACGGGAGGATTGCTGAGTTCGCGGCGGCTTGCCTGGGACCATAGTGAGCTCAGGGCCAGCCTGAACTACAAAGCGAGACCCTGTCTCCAAAAAGCAAAAAAAAAAAGAAAGGAACTGAATCAGATTAGTTCTTAAGATTTTGTTCTGTTAGTTGACACAGGGTCTTGCAGTATAGAACTCGTGACGATCCTCCTGCCTCAGCCTCCTGAGTGCTGAGACCACACGTTTGTGCCACCACAGCCAGGCACATGGGTTTTGAAGTGCCTGAGAGTTGAAGAAGAGGTCCCAAGGGGAGGCAGGCCTCCTCCTATGGGTGATGTCCGTGCTAAAGATGCCCATGCCGAACTTCATCGTTCCCAAGGGGCCTTGCTGCAGATGCTGCCGGGGCGGGTTCAGACAAGGAGCGAAGAACCCCCTGTATCGTGACCAGGGACCAGGAGCCGGCTTTCAATGCAGATTCCAGGCCCAGGCCAGATGTGCCGAACCAGGGAAACCTGGGCTGTGTGGGAGGCTCAGAGGTGGACGAGCGCCTCAGACCACCGAGCTGCCCTCTGAGATGTGGTCTGTCGGGAGAGCCCGGGGTCTGGGGCCTCTGGGGTGGCACTGAGGGAGCCGCCTGGAGCCTGAGCTGTGGGCGTGGACAGGGCCCTGGCAAGGACACTCGGGCTCCTCGGGTCTGGGAGCCTGAGTGCTATTGCTTCTAAATTGTCCCCAAGAGGCTGTGATATGCGATCGGGCGCTGTGTGTGGGGGGTGTGGAGGGGGGGCAGGGCGCGGTTCTGCATGTTACATCAGGGCCCATGAAAGGTTCCTATAGTACAAACTGGCCAGTCCATCCCCCTTCCTCCACCCTCTTTCTGTACCTCCCTGCCAGCCCCTGTGCCTGGCGCCGGGTGCTGAGGTCTTGCATGTCCCTGGAGTGCCAGTCCTGAGGCCATTTGGTGTGTGTGACACTCCTAGGACTACATACACAAATACCACAAAACATACACACGAATAACACACAACACACACAGACCACACACACGTGCACACATACACACACACACACACACACACACACACAGCTTTTCAGACATCTGCACTCTCCAGGCTTCTTCCACATCCTGCTTCTTGTCTTGACCTGAGGGTAGTTCATCGATTTCGTGGTATTGAAAAATTTATTTCTGCATTTTTAAAAACCAAATTCCCACTTGGGTTACCCTAAGCCCTGATATCAGATGTATCGTCATGACAGGAGGTTTGGGGGGCCATTTCCTGTTCTATTCCTTTTCATCAATAAATCATTTATAAATGTCTTGAATGGAGATGAGTGAGAACCAGCTCGTACCTCACTATGAAGTGAGCATTCTCAGCCCGTGACACAGCTTGCGGGCCTAGGAGTTCACAGAACCTCCCGCTCAAGGAAGCTTGGACTCCCAGCCCTGGAGGACCAGCCCTCTGTGCCCAGTGAGGCCCAGCAGGTAGGCTCCTCGCTAGGAGTCTTTGTCCTTGCACTCCGGGTGGCCTCTACCCCTAGGACAGACTCGCATGTGGAGTGTGAACATGCCCCGTCCACACATCTGCACCCACGGACATGCTCCAACACATGTATGCCAAGACTGCACATGCTCTGCCATGCACGGCGCCCCCCCAACAGTGTACTCCAGAGTCCCTGCGTGAAGGGTGCCGTGTGGGTGTGAGAGGGATGGGAGCTTTACAGGAGTGTGCGGGACAATTACTGCGGACGACACTCCAGACTCGAAGGCCCCAGGTTTAAAACAGCTGTTCTGGCTCCCTGTACCTCTTGCTGTGACCCTGTGTTGCATTTCCAACAGGTAAGATGCGGAGCAGCAGGTGACCCAGGGCAGGCGCAGGAGCTTTCTCTGTCTTGTGTCCTTTGTCCGAAAGGAGGAGCCAAGGATATTTGGATCAGGTTTAACAGGGGAAGCCAGAGGAGGGTTAAAAGGTGTTGCTGTGCTGGGACCCCGTGGTGAGGGTGTCCCCCAGAACCAAGAGCATTCACACAGCCTGAGTGCAGAGACCTCCCAAGGCCTCCTGGGAAATGACCCCCTTTCGAGGTGTCTCGGGGGTACAGGGGCAGGCTTTGCCCCACAGACCCTCGGGGTGAACCCAGCTCTGCCTGCCCTCCAGGTCCCCTCTCCTGGGCAAAGCAGCAGCAGAGCCCCGAGGAGATCCTCACCCAAACTCAGCGGCTCTCCCTACACAGCTGGGGGCCCAGGTGGTGGGGGCAGGCCTCAGACAGCGACCTCAGGCAAGAACCCTGGAAGCCCATTCTCTCCACAAAGGTGCTACAGCCACTTCATTATCCGCTCGGGATGTCCTTTGATGGGTTTGAAGCCGCTGGGCTGGGCTGGCCTGGAATATTAGCTGGGTTAATTGTCCCTTCAAATGAACAACCAGTTTAATCAGGGACTTAACGCTCCCAGCTGTTCAATTACACCCGCCTCTGGGCAGCGGATCCCAGCACTGCCTAGGGACCAGAGTTTGAGGAGGAGGAGGAGCAGGAGGAGGAGGAGCAGGAGGAGGAGGAGCAGGAGGAGGAGGAGCAGGAGGAGGAGGAGCAGGAGGAGGAGGAGATTGGATGGGTGTAAACAGGTGTGTGTGCACTGGTGTGTGGGAGGATCGATAAAATCTCCATGCTGTTGTCTTTCAGTGGGAGTATTTAAATAAAATTCAACCATGAGAACACACACACACACACACACACACACACACACACACGCACACACACAAATCCAGCCACTGTTCTCCTAGAAAACAAAAACAAAAATCTTTCCTCCTGAGCTTTTCATGGGACTACATCGGAATCTTTGTTTCCCAACACGATTCTAACACGCTGTGGCTGGAAATGGCTGAATATTTCATGGCACGTCTGCCTGCAGACTGCGACCATGCCCGGACGGATGTGAATTCGTTGACAGGCACAAGGCACATTAGTGAGTCTGAAAGAAGACTGCAAAGCTCCCTGCTTACGGTGATCTGTGGGAAGGAAAGGACGCCTGCCCTGATTGACGTGAATATGAATGGACAGAGATTACCTGACCCAGCGGCCCGCAGGCTCCCCACTGCCCCCACCTAGGCAGTGAGGTTTCAGGCTGTTTTGCCTATTTCTGTTTTCAGGCCTCTAACAAGAGCACAGATAATCCAGAGCAGACAGTGCGGCCATCTTTCCCTAAGGACATCGCCTCAGACCTTCCCAAAGCCCTGTCCTGTAGGTGACAGTCACCCTGGTCTTACTTCCTGAGCCACATCAAGGGCTCTGTGAGACTCAGGAGACAGGGGCGGCCCTATGTGTGTCACTCACTCCCTTTGTTGGCTCTGGGCTCATAGACAGGCCACCTCCTCAGGTTGCTTGATGGAGGGTAGATTGTCTATCTCTCTCAGAAACGAAGCAGTCGACAGATGCGGTTGCACAAGCCTTGTAATTCCAGTACTGGTGAGGCTGAGGCAGGAGCATCACTGTGAATTTGAGGCCAGTCTGAGCTTCAGAGGGAATTCAAAGCCAGTCTGTACTATATAGCAAGACCCTGTTTTGAAAGACAAAGAAAAAAAATACGCCAAAAAATAAAATGCCATAGAGGAGTCTTAAACCCATTTCCATTCCTCAGGGGCCTGGAGGTAGAATTAGTGAGTAAGATAGGTGAGGTGACCCCCACCCGGCCCAGGCTTTTGAGGCCTCTTTCTCCGCCACGACCTTGTGAAAGCCCAGGTTCCTTCTCTGCCCTGTTAGAATGAAAGGAAAAGCAAGTACAGAGGTGCCTTCCTGTAACTCTACCCTCTGGGAAGCTGAGGCAGGAGGATAGTAAGTTTGAGCCCAGTCTTGATGATGTAAAGACTTTGAATGGTATTTATATATATATATATATATATATATATATATATATATATATATATATTTTTTTTTTTTTTTTTTTGCAGTACTGGGGATCGAACTCAGGCCCTTGTGCATCCAAGGTTGGCATGGTACCACTTGAGCTAAATCCCCAGCCCTGAATGACAATTTTTTTTAAAAAGCCTCTGTGATGGCCACAGGTTCCATCCCTAGGACCTCTTCAAAAGGAAAAAGAGGAAATGATAGCTCAGTGGAGCCGAAGGAAATGAGGCTAGAAGCTGCACTGCGCTGGCAGAGGTGGGCACACTGCCAGCCCTGAGACCGGGATATTTATTTCCAGTTGAGTCACAGCCCCTCCGGGCTCTACAG
This sequence comes from Thryonomys swinderianus, assembly GCA_004025085.1. Lineage (NCBI taxonomy): Eukaryota > Metazoa > Chordata > Mammalia > Rodentia > Thryonomyidae > Thryonomys > Thryonomys swinderianus. Next base: position 41,938 of record PVIC010004434.1, read on the forward strand.
CTCAGGGCCCTCGCTCCTCCCGGGCCCCTCCGGCTGCACCACACCCTCCGCCTTGCCTCCCCCTGAAGGCATTGACTCTCCAGGTGCCTGTTCTGTCACCTGCCAGCGTGGTGACAGGCGGCGGGCGGAGCGGAGGGGTGGCTCTGGGGACTCCTGCTCTGCCCAAGCTAGGTCCCAGCCAGAATCCCATCAGACGCTGGGCCAGGAGCCAGGCTACCTGGTGCCACAGCGCCCACCTCTGTGTGGCTCTAGGTACAGAAGGGGAGACCTACAGCCTCTGAACTTGGCAAATTCTTGGTGTGCTACAGACTGACTCCCGGAAGCCGGACATTCCGCTTTATCAATGACAACAACGAATTCCCTCCTGTGAGCCCAGCAGGGACTTCCAATGAGGCTGGGAGGGGCTGGGGCAGATGAGTGAGACTAAGGGCAAGGAGTGGGGAGGGGCAGGGGGGTTAAAGAGCAGGTCCCCAGGCTTTTAGGGAGTGAGGGGAACTGAGCTTGGAGGCAAGGTGATCCCCTAAGCAGCCAGACCTAGGGTGAGGAGAGGAGGCCAAGTCCCTGCGGAGGGAGGGAGGAGCCCACATAGCCCCAAGTCGCTGTCCATCCCTCCCCACACCGCACGAAGGACACACAGCTGTTCCCTGCTGTGGGGAGTCTGCTCTCCGCCGAGTGGGAACAAGGGTGAGTCAGAGGCCTGGGACAAAAAAGTTAACTCGCCTCAAACCAAAGTCAGGGAACAGGTAAGCACCCTCCCACCAGGGCTTGAGGCCCCTAGAGGGAACCCCCTCCTGTAGGGTCTTTTCTGACTGTGGACCCTCTACATCTTCCCCATTGCCCTCGGGGGGAGTCTTTGGGTGTCAGGTAGGGACTCAAGTGCTTCCGGGTCCCTTAACTTCACCTTGTGATGTGTAAAATGGGCCCAGGTAGAGCGCTCGGTCTGTGGGGGCTGCTGAGGGGAAGAGAGGAAGGGACCCAGCGTGGCAGGCTGAGCCGAAGCCTTTGGAGCATAGGCGATTTAACAGAGAGTAGACGCTGGGCAGGACACGCAGGGCACAGGGGACATTTGGGGACTTTGAAGGAAGCTGGGGTGCGGCCTGTGGTGGGGACAATCAGGGAAAGCAGGCAGGAGAATCATTCATTCTCTTGCTGAGGACTTGGGTTCTCTCCCGGAAGTAGAGGGAATAACCGAGGGGGTGGTCTGCATTCTCACCTGGTCACTTCCCAGAGTTAACCACCTCCTTCGGGCATAGCTCCTGGCCAACAGCTGTCCCCTGGCCTCTTCCCTCTGCCCTGAGGCCCATCAGGTTTCTAGCCCAGGCAAGGTCCCGACCTTGAAGTGAGACAGATCTGGCCTTAGACACTTGTTCTGTCATATCTAGCTAGGTGACTCTTAACTACTCAAGCCTCAGTTTGCTCACCCAAACAATGGGCATCACTAATGACCTCCTAGGGTTATGGTACATTTGGGGTCTCAAGCCCAGATGGCCTTGCAGTTTTCATCTCAAATTGGTCACTGACCTTCTCTGGGCTCTTGGGGGATCACGGAAGAATGGCCCAGGACTGGGCACCTCAATGTCAGGTTTAAGCTGATTGAAAAACATGGAACCAAAACACAGCACTCTTGTCTCTGCTGCTTTGGCGGAGTGCAGATAGCTCACTGAGGCTGTGTGTGTCAAATGTGAGGCCTGGTGCTGGATACCTCCATCCAAGCAGGAGTGGCTCGCTGTGCCTTGCGTGTACCCAGCACCAAGCTAGGAGCAGGGACACTTTTCCATGAACAGAGACAAGGTTACTGCCCCCAGCGAGGGGACACATTAGTGGCAGTGAAAACAAAAACATCAGGAAGTATCTCAGCAATGACCGCTATGAAAAACACGTGGCCTAGGCGTGAGGGAGGACAAGTGTCACAGACGCCTTGCTGGAAGGCGGCCTGTGGGACCAGTGTGATAAGAAACAGCTTGTCGTGAGAAGTGGGGAAAGTGTCTAGCCAGCTGGAACTCACCAGAATGTTTCACCTGTCCCATGCCAAGCCAGGGCTCTCAATATTACTGTTCCCATTGTACAGGTGGGGGAACTGAGGCTTGGAGAGAGAAAGTGCTGTACCCAACCACTCAGAAACCCATGTTGCTCCCTCCTGCTGGTCCTTCTGGCCCAGATCCAGGCTGAGGGACCCCAGTTTCTTCTTCCCAGCTCAGCGTGCCTTTCCTCAAGTCCCCCGCAGAAAGAGCTCATGAGCCCTTAGAGGGCTCAGTGCCCTGCTGCCCACAAGCAGAAACTACCGATGCCTAGCAGTTCAGAACATTAGGACTCCCCCTGGCAGCCCGTATGTCTGGAAGTAAATTAGGGTGAGGGCAGGTGTCTGTCTGCCAGAGAAACACAACCTGGAGGCCTCTCTTGTGCAGAGACTACAGGAGCTGCAGCAGGGCTCCGGGGAACGCCAGGAAACTCAGTCTGAGAGAGGCAGGAACTCCTGGGAGTGGTGTGTTCCCTGAATCCTAGCTGAAAGGGAACTCCGTTGTGGTTAACAGCCTTCCTGCCTTCCACCACTCTGTCCCCTTTGTGGGTGAACCCACAGGCCAGGGGTCCTGCAGAAGGTCCTGAAAACCCGTGGGATTCACATACAGATCAGGTGGCAGAATCTTGGTGAAGGTGAGGGGTCCCGGCCTGCGCTGGGGCTGGCCAGTTTCTGATGTTTTCTTTATCCAAGGCCCTTGGTTGCATTGTGCCATAATTTTACCAATTCGAAACAAAACAAAACAAAATCTCTAACATTCTTAGTATATGTGCTGCCTAAGCGAGCACTCTAACATTCTTTATGCTAATAGCAACTTTACACTATGGCTAGTCATTTATTCGCAGGCACATTCCTTCATTATTTTAAGGTAGATTGTCTTTTTTTTGATGGTACCACGGATCAACTCAGGTCCTTGTGCGTAAAAGGTAGGTGTGGTACCACTTGAGCTAAATCCCCGGCCCTAAGGTAGATTATCTTGAGGACAGTTTAACACTCAAGAGGCATCCACAGGCTGGCAGCAAGGACCAGCTCTGTAAGGGTGCAGAAACGTATTTTCTTGAGACCCACCGTAGACCTTGAGCCAGAAACTACTTTAGGAAGATCCCTGGGTAATTTGTAGGCATATGAGCAACTTAAGAAGGCATATTCAGGATTCTTCATACAAATACACAATAAATCTGGGTGAAAGACGTTACCTAATTCATTAATTAATGAGGAACCTACTAAGATGTTAAAATAAATTCAAAGGAGAATGCAAAGCACAGATGTGTGTGTGTGTGTACATCATGTGTTTTATATGCACATATGTCAACAAGAGTCTGAAATGAATTTACAAATACAGTCATCCTCACTGTCCTTGGGGAAATTGGTTGCAGGATCCCTGTGGACCTTACAGCCCTACACATGCTCAAATTGGCTTAGCATTTGCATACAAGCTACACTCCTCCTACTGCATACTTTAAATCATCTCTGGACCGCTTATAATACCTAACATGGTGTAACTGCTATGTAAATAGTTGTTATGCGGTGTTGTTTAGGGAATAGTAACAAGAAGTAAAGTCTGTATCTGTTCAGTATTGACATGATTTTTTTTTTCTCCATATTTTTCATCTGTGGCTGGGAGAATCCACGGAGGCAGAATCTGTAGATGAGGAAAGTTGATTACTGATGCAAAACTGGTAAAAAGGAAAAAAAACTATAGTAGTCAACTGCATGACAGCAGACATAATCTCTTTTTTTATAGGTATGAATCATTTGCATTACTGTAATGTTTCTGCCATTGACAGAATTTCAAAATAGTTCAAATAGCACAAGGTGGAGAAAAAACCAAATCCCAAGAGTACAAGACATGCGAGGCCTGGAAATTTTGCTTTTTTTTTTTCTCTTCCTTCTTTGTAACTTTTTTCCTCTGGTTTAGCCTTACACAATTCTTCCTGATACACATTTAAGTTTGGTAAGCTTTTCTCTCACTTCTAGTCTCTGAGGTGGGCCTAACCAGGCCCAACACCTGGTCTTAACTTGCCCATCTCTAACTGGAGGCTGTGGCAGGGGCTCAGGAGGACCTTTCATTCAAGATGCCACCAGAACAGCTGGAAGGACAGAGACCCAGGCTTCCAAGGGGAGCGTGGGGTTCAGCAGGCTGCCCTGGCCAGCCCAGTGCACGGAGCTCAGTCCTGCCTGGGTATTTTATTGTGGTGCTGGGGCTTAAGATTCAAGCGCTTGCCTTCTTCTTCTTCTTCTTCTTTTTTTTTTTTTTTTGAGACAGGGTCTCGCTTTGTAGTTCAGGCTGGCTCTGAGCTCACTGTATAGCCCAGGCAAGCCTCAAACTCAGCAATCCTCCTGCCTCTGCCTCCTGAGTGCTGGGATTACAGGCGTGAGCCACCACGCCCGGCCTTCTTCTTAATTATTTATCAGGATTTGTAAGACAAAACAAAATAAAACACGCTAGTTGTGTTGTGAGTAGAGTGAGTAGGGTGCCTTAGGGGCCTGGAGATGATCCAATCAGGTTTTTGATTTCCAAAGGCAGTTAATATGGAGACTCAGCAGTAAATTGGGCATCCGACAGCCTAGGGTTGAACCCTGTCTCTGGACCTCTCTAGCTACATATCTGAGCTGCCTGTGTAACCCTACTGGGTGCCGACTGTGGACTAGAACCTGTGAACAGCCCATTGGACACAGGGACCCTGAGTTTAGAGCAGAGCAGAGAAGTCATTAAACAAGAACCATGCAGTTTGTCAGTTGCCCTGTAATAAGCTCTGTAGAGGAAACACTACTGGGGGGGGAGGGAGGAGTGAACAGTGAGCAGAATCTCCCTTGGCTAAATAACCACAGGACTCCCCAGAGGAACCTTAGACTTGAGAGGGGTTTGTAAAGGGGGGGGCCAGATGGGTAGGGGATGGGCTTCTCAAAGTAGGAAGAAGACTTGCAGGGGTGGCGGGCTCCATTGTTACGGGCTTATCAACCACCGGAGATACTAGTTATAATGTAATTTCTCAGGTCTCATCTCCAGGAATTCTAACCCCATAGGCCTGGAGAGTGGCCCAGAGGTCTAGCTTCTTAACGAGCACTCCAGGAAATTTAGAGAAGAAAAAATATTGCTTAGAGCCACATGTGGAGAAATACTGGTTACAGCCTAGGGTGAGAGACATGGGATAGTCATCTGATTTCTCGAGGCAGCCCCTAGTTAAACTGCAGTGGGGGTTGTAGGGTGGCAGGGAGGTTGAAGGGAGAGGAGGCATGGTGAACTTGGCACAGAGCTTGGCAGCAGTAGGCACTAGACACATTGCTGTCTGCTGATTGCTGAGCTTCTCTTGTCGAGTACACAGAGCCCTGATGGTGTGGAAGAAGGTGCACATGGCTAGGAGTCAGACCCTCTTGCTTTGGTCTCACCTGGACCATCCCTTGCCACCTCACCTTGGGCAAGACCCTGCTCTCTCCTGGGCCAGGGAGCCATGGTTTCTTTATCTACAAGGGAGAAAGAGTGATTCGCTGACTTTCTCTGCACCCGATAACCACCATCTGCCATCTTGAATTTCTGACACCATGGAGTCCAAACCTCCTTCACCGAACTTGGTAGACCTCATCCTGGCTGCCCATGAGAACCACCAAGGAGAATTTTACAATGTCATCTATATTAAAACTTCTTGGGAATGGGTCCCAGGCATTGGTAACTCTTTTATCTCCCCAACAGAGTCAAAAGAGAACCAATATTTAATCCTTCATATCTCCTTATTGTCCAGAAGAGGCCAAGGACTCAGAGGAAATATCTTGCTCATTTTGACCTAAAACTTCAACAAGCACTCAAGCCAGTAAGAACTTTAATCATCATCCAGAACTCCTCCATAAAACTATTTTAAAAATACTTTTTAGTGTACCTTTAGAAAATCTTGTCAAAGTAAAAATGGACATTGTTTAAATAAAGCCAAATAATACAGGATGGCTTCTCAACCACCTGGCCATTCCCAAAGGCTAACTCATTTAGTTTAATCAACTTTATTGAAGTCTAATTCACATACCGTGAAACACACTCATTAAAACTACAGTTGAGCCGGGCGTGGTGGCTCATGCCTGTAATCCCAGCACTTGGGAGGCAGAGGCATGAGGATTGCTGAGTTCGAAGCTTGCCTGGGCTACATAGTCAGCTCAGAGCCAGCCTGAACTACAAAAGCAAGACCCTGTCTCAAAAAACAAAACAAACAAACAAACAAAACTACAGTTGAATGAGGTGTGACAAATGTGTCCTGCACCACCCTACCTGCTGCACCGTGAGACATACACTCTTAACAGGTTTTCTTTGATTTCCTCTTGTGGTTTTTCCATGTTGTGTTTGTATGAACACTTCTTGATCTATCAACTTTAGATCAAGTGGCCTATAATTAATCCCCCAGCAAGAAAACTGTTGAAAATGAGACAGAACAAAACTAATAACTACCCAGGATAATAAGTCTAAAATGGAATTATCTTGGGCAAATTGGGATGTGTGGTCAACTCAGAATTATCTGTTTATCCTCGGCTATAGTAGATGAGGAGTTAATTCATACATCCATCTCTGCAACCTTTATGCTGCTCACAATTTTCTAATTTTGTTTCTGTTCTAGTTTCTCTGTTACTTAATTTTATAGATTTAAAAATATTTCAAGTCCCTTCTTTCTGGGGCCATTTTATAAGATAAAGATGTTGTATAGGAGATATTCTACTTCCTTCTTTATTTCTTTTACATTTATCTTCTCAAGGTTAATCACCCTGGCTTCTAGTCTGTGCTTATTATAAAGTCTTTCTCCTTTTGGTCTGTAAAAACTAGGGCTCAGTGTTTGTATTATGTAGATGATGTAACATTGTCCTCTGTGATCTAAGGAATACACATAACTTATTGCACATAACTTATTTCCCTCTCTAGGGTACAACAGTAGGATTCCTGTGCCTCCCACAGGAAAATGCTCTTGGAATCAATGTGAATGGATCTGCATTTGAACCATTAGTTTCTTGTTGAAGTTTTTTTTTCTTTCCCTCTAATACTTGGTGTTTCGGATTGTTCTAGGAAAAAAAACATAGGACTATTCATAGGTTTTAGAAACATAATTGAAAGATCTCTGTCATCTGCTTTCAATCAACAAACATATTTATATGAGCACCTTGAGGTGGGTGATGTGGGTGTTACAGAGACGAGTGAGCAATGCTTTAAGGTTCCTGTACTCATGAGCTTTATCTGATCCAGAGACAAACACAGAAATAAATAACAACAGTGCAAGAGCTACTCTTCCAAAGATGAAATAACCAACAGCCTGATGGCTGAAGTAGCACTTGAAGCTGTGCGTAATAGCACACACCTGTAATCCCAGTGATTCAGGAGGATGAGGCAGGAGCATCACAAGTTCAGGGCTAGTAGCAAGACTTTTCTCAAAATTTTTAAAGAGCAGAGGCAGACTGGGGATGTGATTCAGTAGTAGAGCACCCTTGTTTTGGATTTTGAATGCTTTTTAAGGTGTAATGCTGGAAATAGCTCATATAGTTTCATGAGCTAATTGTTAGGTTTTCATGAGTTGATTGAACTGGTTTGCCAAACAGTTGTTTAAAAATTAACATAAATAAATAAATAAATAATAGAGCTACTAAACACTAAAAGCTCATCACATGCTATTTGCTTCTTTCTGTTTTACAAGTAGGCTGCTGGAGTTGTTCCTATCTCCTGGATCAGCACGGTGGAGATACTATGTTACAGTGAGCTTCTGTGAGTCCCAATTTAGCTCCCTCTGCAACTTAACATTAGTGGCTTGAAATCAATCATGGTAACAATATTTGTATCATAGAAACTGGCAGATGTGCTGCATCAGAGCTGGACTCTTTTCATTATTAGGCTTAAGAAAATAATGGAGAAAAGTTAATGCAAATTAAACATAAATGCTGGTAGCCAGGAACAAAACATTGAGAGCATATTCTTCCAATATTTCAAAACTATTGTCCTCTCCAGTGTAGAAGTTTCTTGTCAGTACTGAACAAATGAAATCCAACGTATGTCTTCCCTGCTTCAGTTTTACCTAACTCACTGCCATAAATGAAAATCTCAAGGAACATTCGCAGAGGAATTATACTCATTTGTTAAAGCTTTTTTTTTTTTTTTTTTTCAGTACTAGAGATCAAACTCTGGCCCTTGTCCTTCCAAGGTAGGTGTGGTACCACTTGGACTAAATCCCTGGCACTGTTTGTTAATTCTAATAACAACTTGGCTACAGACACAACAAGGCAGAAAATACCAACAAAAGCATTCTGTGAGAATTCATTTACTAGACGAAATTTATAATAAGCAATATTATGTGTTTTACTGTTACTCGTAAACTGTGCTATTCTCTTTTACAGCAGTAACAGTCCTGATGAATCTAGGTATGCATACGTGTGTTTGTTTCTGGAAGGATGATTGGTTAACACAAACCAGCACCCTGCTGAGATTATTAATCAGTGCTCAGCCTTTGCCCAGGGAGAGCCAGGGAGTGAGGACCCCACAGCTAGAGGCCCCGGAGGGGCCCCAGTGGGTCGCATGGACATGGAAGCCGGCATGACTCAGTGGTACCTGTGGGGCCCCTTGCACAGTGGGTCAAGCTGGCTGGAGGTGGGAACGTGTTGGCTGGAAGATCAAGGTGACAGGTGTCAGACAGGAGGCCGGGCAGGCTGGTGGGGGTAGGGGAGCAGGGCAGCAGGTGGCTGCGACATTGTTTCATTAGCTACTGACTGAGGATTTGTGTAACTTTCATTTGCTGCCTCAGCAGGTAGTGGGGTTTAAAACAAATTCCAGGAGATCAAGCTCAAATCCCCAAACCAGCAGCTCTGGGCCCTGGGCAGGCCTCTGGCACAAAGGTGCAATCTGCAGTTTATCTCCAGTGCTCCCAATGTCACCTCAGATACCCTCCCTGGGAGACTTCCCCTCCAGCTCAGAAACTTAACAGCACTTCCTGTCCCTAGAGTTTTGTCCCAGGAGACCCCGATGCCTCTGGGCCTGTTCCAGTTGCCACCTCAGATCCACTCAACTGCTTCTGCGAAAGCCTCCCTATGTTAGGGTCAAGAGAAGAGAAGGCGCAAGTCATGGCTCACGGTGTCACCCCCCTCCCCATGGAGCCCAGGAGGGAAGCAGGCCAGGGGAAGAAGTCCCATCACTTAGAGGAGAGAGGTGCGGACCCGAGGCACCTACGCAGGGTGAGAACTATAGCACAGAGCGCGCTTCCTTGAGAGCTTCTGTCCCGCAGAGAAGAGCAGGGACACACCTTTATTCCAATAACTCCTTTTGCTTTTACAGACCAGGCAACCGAAGCTGGAGAAAGGAGGCTGACTTGCCTTCCCTCCTAGGGCTTAGAAGCCACAGAGGTACTGAACAGACACTTATTTCCTGGGGTGTGGCCCCTGCCCCGCTGCCTTTCCCAAGGCAGGGAACCATGAATTCCAAGCAGCCCACTCAGAACCCTTGGCCTCGTGGCCACAGCAGCTTCTCTGCCAACTGCACTTTCCAACTTGCAGCGGAGTGGTCCAGGCTTCCAGTGGTTTCAGACCCTGCTGGCCTGAGCATTTCTGGTGTGCACGAAGCCATGCCGTGTTCCTTCTGGGCAGAGGCTGACCCGGGAGGTGCTGCTGGATGTGGGCCTGCCTTGTGTCCTCGGAGGCCCTGCCTGCTCTGGATCTGGTAGCTCCCTGGTGTACAACTCCTTCCCCTCCCCCATTGGATCTACTGTGACTCCAGGCTGGGCTGTTGCTGTAAACACACAGCCCCCTCCCCTCTAGCTTTCCTTTCTAGGTCACTACATTTAGCACTACTGCCCCCTCCTATCCCATCCTCCACCTGTAAGTTCCAATGGCTCCTGGTCTACTCTTTGCAACAGCTTTCAATGTATTGGTTCAGTTTATGTATCTGGTTTTTTTAGACTGTGAGTGAAGCTAGGATTTGGGTTTATTTGCCAGTGAACCCCAAAATCAATCGGGATCAACTAGTACTTTACACAATATGGTGAATAAGGAAAAGAATAGATAGGCGGATAGATAGGTGGAAGGATAAATAGAAGATCGGTGGATAGTTGATGGATGGATGACAGAAGGGAAGAACAGATGACGAATGGGTGGGTGAAAGGACAACAGAAGTCACCTCTTGTTCTGTAGAACTTCCATTTTCTTAGCACCTAGTCCTGCTCATTGCAGGTCCAGAATGTAACTTTACCCTATGACGTTTCCAGAGAATCCCTGTTCCTCTCATCCTCCTAAGCCATCTCTGAGAGGAGGTCAAGCAGGAGTTATGGCCACACTCAACAGATGAGGACTCTGAGGTCTAGAGCCATGGAGGTCTTTGCTCATGGATGCCAGATCAATTCAAAGCAGATTGGGACTCAGACCCTGGCTTCATGGCTGTGACTGGTGGAGAGCACAGGCTGGGATCAGGGGAGGCCCCGATCCATCTCAGGCCTCCGTCGTTGTCCTCTAAGTGGTGGTGGCAATGCCCAACCCACACATCTGACCTAGTACCTTGGGCCTCCATGACCCCTTTGTCTGCATGAGCACCCTGGCTTGTGAGAGGGAAAGGGACCTTGGATTTCCACAGGGTCTGTGTCTGACTCTGCCTCTGTCACAGTTTGGCTCCAAAACATCCCCCAAAAGATTCACATGTTCAGAGGTGGAGGTTCTTGGAAGACGCGAACATCATTAATGGGCTAACCCAGTGATGGGTGCATAGCCAAATGTGCTGCTGGGGGGTGCGGTAGGCTGAAGGTCCCCACAGGAGGCTAGACCTGGAAAGGTATATTCTTGTCCTCAGCCCCTTCCTGTCTCTTGATCTTCCCCCAGCTCTCTTTCCTGGATGCCAGGAGAGAGCATCTCCCAACGAAGCCCTTCCACCATGTTTGTGCCTTGGATTTAGCCAATCATGGACTGAAAGCTGTGAAGCCATGAGCCAAAATGAACCGTTTTTACTTTACATTTGATATATATTGGCATTTTGTTTCAGTAATGAAAAGCTGATTAATACAATGTGTTAGTTCCTCTGAGAAGGAAGTGCGCTGAAAGAAAAATGAGGAGAACTAGGCCAACCCACTCCACCTGGCCACAGCTGGCCTTGCAAGTCCATGCCCCCACTGAGGAGGTACATGGGGGACACCACTGCCTCTTTATGCTCTGATTCCCCAAACCCCAGTCATGGTAGGGCTAGGCCTCACTGCGATCATCGGCCTTAATGAGAAAATGAATACAAAGTTATCTCAGCTCACCAATTAGGTAAGCAACAGCAGTTTCTGATATGTACGAGAGCTTCGTTAAATTTACTCTCTGTTCCCTTTTATGTTTCAAACTTTAAAAAATACTTTCAGCCTTTTAAATATTGCAAAAATACACAAGAAAGTCCCAAATGTTAACACTTCACCATATTTGTTTATTTGCTTTATAGTTTCCCTTATAATTCTCCCTCTTTCTATATATCTGTGTCTGCATCGATGTAGGTATATACATACAGATGATACATATGTGTATATACATATGTGTATTTTTCTGAAGCAGTTGAAAGTAAATTTCAGAAGTCCTTTCGCCTCTAAATACTTCAGCATGTTTTCATCTCATCTCCTTTAATTGCAAACAGCCTCTCAGTCTGTCTTTTTTTTTTTTTCTTCCACAGTCTGAACATGTTTGAAGGGAACCAGCCAGTTATTTTGTAGGACGGGTCTCCCGTGGGTTTGTGTGATGCTTCTTCTCTATTGGACTCAGATGACACAGCTTTGGCTGCCTGCCCCACGAACGACACTGTGCCCTCCTTGGTGCCTCTTGGTGTGACATCCATTTGTCCTCTTCTCAGTGGTGTGAACTTGAACCACTTAGCTGGGGTGTTGGTGCCAAGATTCTTCACTGGAAAGTGACTTTTTTCCCTTTGCAACATAGTAACTAGCTTATGAGAAAGTATTTTGAGATGATCTAAATACTCTGCTTTTCCTCATACTCCTGCCCACTGTGTGTAACTCTTGCCTGGAACAATTATCAGTGTGATGATTGGCAAATAGAGATGTTCTAACCCAACATTTTCTCTGCATTTATTTGTTGGTCTCCTGTGAACAAGAACTTTTCCTTCCCTTTGTTCATTCCTTTGTTCATTTCTTCACATCAGCAGGGATTCAAGGATTCTTCTTTTCCTGTGATAATCTCTTTCTACTATTACCACTTCATTTATTTATAAGTAACTGTAGATTCTCAGCAAAGATGCAAGACAGTAGAGAGAGGTCCCACATGCTCTTGGCTGGTTTCTCCGAATGGATGTAGCTATGTAATGTGAGTGCAATGTCCACATCAGGAAAACAGCACTGCATGTGCACTGTTCTGCCACAATGTCACCCATGTACATCTGTGGACATTCTGTGATCAGAACACCCTGTTCCATCATGGCAGAGATCACCATATCACTATTTCTTTATAGCCACCCTGCCATTCCTGGCAGCCACCTGGCAACAATCAGACCAGAGGATTTGCTCTCTGCCTATTTCTGTCGTTTCAAGAATATTACATAAATGGAATCATATCGCATTCGGCCTTTTAAGAAAAGGGATTTTCTCACTCAGCAGAATGTCTTTGAGAGTCATCCAAGTTGCAGACATCAATATTTCATTCATTAAGTAAAACGCTCAGCAATAAAGCTACATAGTGTTCCATGGTTTGCATATGCCAAGTTTGTTGAGCCATTTGCCATCCGCCTATCGTAAGACATTTGAGTTCCTTCTAGTTTGAGGCTATTACAAATAAGGTTGCTATGGATAGTCATGTTCAGGCTTTTGTGCAAATACACTTTCGTTTCTCTGGGCTGGGTGCCCATGAATGCCATTTCTGGGTCATATGGTAAGTGCATGTCTGGGCTCTTAAGAAACCACCATACTGGGCCAGAGATTTAGCTCAGGGATTCTGGTGCCTGCCTAGCAAGTGCACGGTACTGAGTTTGGTCCTCCAGGTAACCACATTTAGCAATGCCAGGTGTGGTGACTCATGCCCACCAGCAATCAGTACCACAAACCACAGTGCCGGGCGTGGTGGCTCATGCCTGTCATTCCAGCACTTGGGAGGCAGAAGCAGGAGGATTGCTGAGTTGGAGGCTTGCCTGGGCTACACGGAGAGCTCAGGGCCAGCCTGAACTACAAAATGAGACCCTGTCTCAAAAAAAGAAAACAGAAAAGAAACTCCCATACTGTTTTGTGGCATGACTATACCACTTTGTATTCCCATCGGTAGGGTACAGTAGGGTAAATGTCCCAGTTTCTTTGAGTCCTCACTGGCTTTTGGTGTTTTGTTTTGTTTTTTAATTTATCAGAGCCCTTCTTACAGGTGTCTGGTGATGTCTTGGCTTTGATTTGCATTTTCTTATTGGTTTAACAATGTCGAATATTTCCTCATGTGCTGAGTGTCCAGCTATCACCTTGGCTGAAATGTCTCTTCATAATTTTTGCTGACTTCCAAATTGGATTTTGTTCTTACTACTGACTTTTTAGAGATTAAAAAATTATATTCTGGATATAAGACCTATGTAAGATAGGTGGTTTGCAAATATTTCTCCCTTGCTGTCTCTCTTAATGAAATTATCTTTATTGACCTTTATACGAACATTTTGGTTTACTCCTCTGACAAATAGCTTTCTAGAGCTTACTGTGTACTGACCGTGTGTCTAGGCGCTGGGGATACAGAAGGTAGGAGGGGCAAGGTCGCTTCCCGAGGGACATTCATAGTGCAGTGCTGGGGTTGGAGTTAGAACAGTGCAACCAATGGCATACAAAGGCACTGATGGGGTATACGGATGCACAGGGGTGTTGAGCTGGACTTTGGACTCTGAGACCATGCATCAGATGTTTAATCTCTCCATGGCTTAGCTTCACATGAGCAAAATAAATTCAAGTATGCTTGCTCCCCAGAGATGCAGGTGATTTAGAAATGCTATCGGTCCTTTGTAATCGAAGGTTTTACAAACATGAATTCAACCAACTTCAGGTTGAAAATAGTTTGTAAAAAGATAGAATCTGAAATGAACATGTACAGATTTTTTTCATCATTATTCTCTGAACATTACTGTATAACCCATATTCATGTAGCATTTACATTGTGTCAGGTGTTACAGGTAACCTAGAGATGGTTTATAGTACAAAAAAGAATGAGAGTAGGTTATATGCAAAGGCTAAGCCATTTATAGGATGGCCATGATCATCCTCCAGTTTGGTGTCCACGGAAGAGTCTGGAACCCTTTCCTTGTGGACAGTACAAGAAGACCATGATGCCCATAGAACACCTAGTACAGTCAGTCACCAGCACTGTGCTGGGTGCTCTGTGAACATTCCTTGCACTCCCCTATAGCCCCGTTGAAATCCCCACCTTCTCCCACCTTCCAGGGCCAAGGACATTCTCCATTCACTAAGACACACTGCTTTAATTTCCTCCCAGCTGGGTCCAAACCTCTCTTGGCCATGAACTTATCCTTCTCTTCCCTTTCTCAGCCATGTTTCCCAGAAGAGTTGTTTATTTTCATCATCTCCACTTCCTCATCCTCTTTTACACTTTAACTCGGTGTGGTCAAAGCCCCCACCCCACCCCTGGGACTTCCCATGCCAAGGTCACCAATGGGTTCCACGACACTGACATGAGTCATGTTGGCACCTGATCTCTCAGTAGCACGTGAGAACAATGACCACTTCCTCTCCTCACTTGGCTCTCAGGATAGTGGCCTGGAAGGTCTGCACCGGCTGCCCCAGTGCGAGATTCCTCTTTCTGTTCATCTCCTGCCTCCCTGTGCTCTTTCCACACGGTTCTGATTTCTTCTTGGTGCACAGTGTCTGACCTGGAGCAGGGAGGGGGCCTCCAGTTACCTTCCTCATTGCGATGACACAGGAGAGTTAAGGCCGAACTCCCTACCTGAAACGCGAGTTCATGTTCTCTAAAAATCAAAGAATGAATTTTAGGAATGACAAAGGTTTAAGTAGGAAAATTTTGGGGGGGAAAGAAAGCTTCTGCCTAAGGCAGAAGGGGGAACCCGGAAACAGAAGAGGGAACCCAGAAAGTGGGTAACCCACCTACCTCACTTTTTAGAGGGCTTTTATGGACCAAAGCCACAAGGTGAGGTGGGTCTAAAGTGGGACAAAATTACAATCAACCAGTAACATTGCAAATACAATAGCTTAGGTAACATTGGTACAATGAGAAACCATACAAATTAGACCAAACCATGTCCAACCAATAAGATTACAACAAGTATAATTGCTCAGATAACATCGATTAAATGGGGATCCAATGAGAAATCAAGTCAGTAACAAACGAACAGGAATTTTTGACTCAGACTCTTCCTGGGAGTTGGGTTAAAGTTTCAGCCCTCTACCCCAGGAGGTTGGCACCCTCTTTAGAATATCTGGCAATTGCCTATTTGGAATATCAATCACAGGTATTTATCCTACATAGGTGGGATAGCTTTTTTTCTCTGGCAAGGCTAACGTCCAAATTGGCTGCTTCCGAGGGCCATTTCTATCTATCTGCCTACCACATGTTTAGCTAGCTTTTCTACCTGTAATAGCGAGACTTCAGGGCTTCTTTCTAGACAATCTCAGGCTTCTTTCCTAAGCTCAAGCCCTGGCCCCAACTGCCTACTAAGTACTATCACCATCTCAAAATCCAGCTTGTTCTCCTCCCCAAACCTGCACCATCTCCCCAGTACTCCGGCTGTCACTGAGCAGGACCAATCTCCCCACTCCTGGGAGTGGCTAGAGTTTGGGAGAAGGCTGTAGACTGAGGACAGGATTTGTTGAGGTCACAGCGCATCAGGGGAGCCCTAAAGGCATAGCTGGAAAGCACAGCCCCTCTCCCAGGAGCCCCCAGCCAGCTGCACAGGAGGCTCAGGCTACCCACCCCTTTAGGTGAGTGGGAAGGCAGTATAAGGAGCTACAAAGGCCAGCAAGGAGGGAGAAAGGGTGGGCTCTGCTCCATTAAGAGATGGCAGAAGCTGTTAAGCAAAGCCAAGAGCCACAATCATGGGAGAACTGGGAGGCTGAAGTGAAAGCAGCTATGGGGCAGTGGGGTGGAGACCACACAGGATTGAAGATCAAAACAAAGATGTGTTTGTGAGGTTTGTAAAAGAAGGTTGAGTCACCCTCCTCCTCACTCCTCTTGGGGGACAGGAGAATTTGCACTTCCTGCCTCAGTCTGGGTGGAATGAAGTGGGGGGAGTCCATGGTGAGAACAGCAGGAATAAACAAAAGGACAGATAAGTGAAAACTACCTTTGACAGCTGTAGAGGGGGAGGGGAGGTGAAAAGAACGGCCTTGCCTTGATCTGTAATCAGTGCACACCTGTTAAGGACACCAGAGTGCTTAGCACCCTGATACTCATCACAGTTTATGTAGCCTGACAGCTTCAGGGACACTTGGATCCCAGTTTACAGATGAGGAATCTGAGGCTTAAAGCAATTACTCATCTTCTCTGTGGCTGCACAGTGAAAAGTTGCGATGTCTGATTCTGATGCTTATTCTCTGGTTACTGTTCTTTTGTTACGTATTTATTTTATCTCTTGTTTTGTGTGTTTTGAATTAGTTGAATGACTCAACTAGTTCGGCAAAGTTTATAAAGGAAAACACCCTCGCATAGCTTCCCTCTTTCCTAGACAATCACTTGTAACCTTCTGAATGAATTCATTTAATATTTAACCCCATCTCTACATAACATGTTTATGTTGCCATTTCTTAATATTTCTTTTTTAGGTATTGCTTATTGACTTGTCATTTAATGTGTGTCTGTCTGTCTGATCCTCTCGTCTCTCCCTCCCTCCCTCTCTTTTTTCTCCCTACCACCCAGGAATACACCCAAAGACACATCCATGTCTTAGTCTTTCTCCTCACATAGTCAAATACAGTGTGTATTCTGCCTCCCTGGTACTCGTTAGTGTCACTATGATGACCACTAACTACTGGCACTCCTAGTTGATCCACAGAGTAAACTCGGATTCCTTTTCCTTTGCTGAACACTCTTTGTGTTTTTGGAGTTGATGATTGCTTTTGTTTTTCCTATTGCTTGAATAGCATTTTATTAACTTGTTAATTCAACATTTAAAATGGCAAGAGTCAGACATACCTAATAGTGCATATCCAGTATGATATTGGTTTCCTTTCTATGAGCAAGTGTTTCAAGGAACTTTTTGATCTTTTTCCAATTCACAATGGCCATCATTCCTAGCTCATGACCATCTCCTGGCTGTTCCCATCATCATTTTGAAGATTTCCTTTGCCTCTCTGTTTCCTATTTTTTCTTAACTTAGTTCCTCATTTTGGTTGTTATCTCTATCCTTCAGGAGTTTTCTGACAAACTAGGAGCAGAACTTGTGCTCACCCAGAGAAGAGCTTCTTGTGTTTGGTCCAAAGGGTGTTAAAGCGGAGAAGATGGATAGAGGATCTCCACACTGAGTGTGTAAACATGCTCTACTCTTCTCCATACTGACCTGCACCCTCAACTTGCCTCCAGCCCCTTATCTTGAAGTAGAATCCATTCTTTCTTCAGGAGTTGGCTGGGGTAAGAAGTGGATGGTTGCATAGCAGAAAGGAGTAGGGGCAAAGGGCTGGAGTTCTAATTGCCTCTGAGAGAACTGCTTCCGCTCACGAACCCTTGTTTTTGCCCCACCACTTCATCTGCTTCCAGAAGTACATGAAGCTCTGTTCTTAGAGCTCTTGAGGATTCTGCTGTGTAATTCGAGCTGCTTCTTAGCCTTTCTCAAAGCCAACTTAAGAGTCCTTCTCATTTCTCCGGCTAAGTTAAGATTATCATTTGTCCCCCTGCTTTTCCAGCTTCCACAATTCTGTGACTCTTCTTTCCTCTTGTTTTCCCCACCCTCGCGGGACAAATGCTTGTCTTCGTCCTCTGTTTTCACCTAGGAAGCCAAAGCCCCAGCTCTCCTCCCCAGACATAGGAATCTAGTGCTGACAGAGGACAGGCCTGCACGTCTGAGTCACTTCTCAACCACAAAGCCCTCAGAGGGAAAGGAAATGAGATTCCAGAGTAGTGAGATTAACCCACTTCCCACAGTGGAGTTAAGATACCTGAGATCTGGACTGATGCAGCCATGACCTTTCTGGGCAACCTTGAACAAGATATTTCACCTTTTTTTGCTAGAACTCAGTGTTCCCATCAGTAAAACAACATAAATGTGAGTTGTAAGCCTTCATGAAGGTTAATACAAACTAAATAAGATAACAGAAAGATACAGCTTTCTACGGAGTTCCAGGAGTACACACAAAGTCCAGATTAACATTACTAGTCTCTGACTCAGGAAACACCAAGTTCACACCTGTGCTTGGTCCTCTGGATTCAGATAAGGAAAAGGCATAATGATCCTTTCCCTGGGGAAGCTCATGTTATAGCATAAAAGGAAGATGGATAAACAAAAGACCACCGTAAAGAGGGATATGCAAGACTGCAGATTACCCACGAGCATGAAGGAGAGGGGCTGCCAATGCTACCCACTGGGGTGGGGGAACAGGACAGCTTCACAGGAGGTGGGCAGATCTGTACTGCTCAGGGGGCAGTGGAAAGCGTTCAAGAGTTTGGCATAGTATGCACGTAGGGAAAGAGGTGTGCACATGAAAAGGGGGAGTGGAGAGCTACAGGTTCATATCAGATCACACCAAGTGGGGCTGGGCATGCAGGATCTCCTTTCCCCATCCCCAGGCCTAGAGATCACCAAGACCACACTGGGCTTGCCAGCACCTGGGAACCTGCTCCTTGTTGCCACCTTCACAGCCTCCCTGGTTCAGGCCCCTGGAACATGCTCTCTGCAGCAGGTTGATCACGTGCTGTAGGCCAAAGAGCAGTAAGACCCACTTCTGCTCCCAGCTGGAAAACAAGAGGCCAGGTCCCAGTGATAGGATCCAGACCTGGCACTGCCAAAGTAGGGGCACATCTGACCCTAGAACCAAAAGCGGCTGAGGAGAGAGGGCATAGAAGAGGAAGGGCATCTGGGGGACTGGCAGAGAGTGATAGGGACCAGAGGGTTTCTTGCTGGGTGGCATTGCGCTGAGGGTCTATAAGGGGAGATGTATATGTGCCCAGTCTGGGTTCGGAGATGTTGGCCCCTTTTCTCTGGCCCTGTTTCTGATGCTCTTGGAAATCTCAGCTCAACCCAGAGAGGAAGACACAACTAAGCTGGGGCTGCCCCCAACATTTGTTAACCAGGCCAAGAGGCCATACTCTACCACCCACCAGAACCAGGTGGCCCTGAGGCTGCCAGCAGCTTTTTGTCTACAGAGATGATTCTGCCTGTTCTGCTCATCACTGTCCAGAGTGTGGGTGAGGGAAAGGTGCGAGACTGGAGAGGAAACCCTAGTTTGACTTTAAGAAGTCACCATCAGTGCTTTCTAGAGCAAAGCAGGTAAGATAAATAAATGACTAGAGAAACAAAAAAAGGAAGGATTTCTAGGGCTTTCTGTCTAGGTAGAAAGAGGCCTACATCTTCCATCTTTGTCTTTTGGCTGTGAGCCACAGATGGGGTGAAATGTGGACATGGTACCAGTGAATCTGCCTGTGGGAAAGTTACCTCTGGGGTGAGATGAAAGGAAGCCTGAAGAAAGGCCAGTCAGAGCTCAAAGATAAACCAGGATCCTGCTTCTGTAATCCTGGGGGGAAGAAGATGGTCTCCAGCACGACAGGACCAGGTGGGGAAGAGATATTAGTTTCAAGAGACCCTTAAGAAGTCACATCAAAAAGCCTCATAATGAACTGGCTAAAGGGATGAGGGATGTGAAGGGATCCAGACTCACTGCTGGGCACCTCGTTCTAAGAGCTGACTGGCTACTGGGCTGTTCCCAAGCTAGGAAATATAGGTAGAGGTAAAGCTGGGAAAAGGAAAACCAGAGAAGGGGAAGATTTTGAGTGTGGGCATTGTGAACATTATAGTCTTACGTGATACAAGGAAGGTCACTGTAGAGATAGAGGTCATTTGGGAGTCAGTGGTTCTGACACAGCCACCACCATCATCACCAACATCATTACATGGTTTGGAAACCATGACTATTACATCAAATTGGCTGAAAAGCAGGGCTGGAGATTTAGCTCAGTGGTTCTGGCGCCTGCCTCGCGAGCGCAAGGTCCTGAGTTCGATCCCGGTAACCACATAGAATGCTAGGCGTGGTGACTCACCCACCAGCAATCAATACCACATACCACAGTGCTGGGCGTGGTGGCTCCACGCCCGTAATCCCAGCACTCGGGAGGCAGAGACAGGAGGATTGCTGAGTTCCCTGAGGCTTGCCTGGGCTACATATGAGCTCAGGGCTAGCCTGAACTACAAAGCGAGACCCTGTCTCAAACAAACAAACAAAAAACCCAAAACAAATTGGTGAAAAACAAACATGAGCATCAGAAAAAGAGTCCTTGGCCCTTTGTCCACCTCCAGCCTGCCCAAGGGTTCTTGGAGCTCTCTGTGCATTGCCTTCAGCCAGACCTGGAGCCTGCCATCCCCTTAGCCAGACATGCTGGATCAGGGCCCTGCCATCAAAGGGCCCAGTCTGCCATGATAATCACCTATACTTCATCAGTCAAAGCTCAAGGGCAGGTTCCCACTACCATTCAACCCTCCCCTCCGGGAACGTATGTGCCTTTGAAAAGTTTTGCTCCCTGGCTTTTCTTACTTCCTGCTTCAGAATCATCTTCTGCCTGAGATTTCAACTTCTCGGAGC